>ML675636.1:3043862-3063776 GCA_007922155.1 Mesoclemmys tuberculata | reverse complement strand
CTTCCCTATCCCATCCTGATTTTTCACACTTGTTATCTGGTCACCCTGGTCACATATGTCAAAATACTCAATGTGTGCCTGTTACCTCAAGATTTTGAAAGCATCTAACGATCATCCATTTGCACTGTTTCCAGTTTATTTATCCTAAATAAATTAGCTTGGATTCTCTGAATTCTTCTGAAAGCCAAAAACTTCCTGGCAATTTTTCTTAGGGCCTGCTTGACTTCTTTGTTTCTTAGGCTGTAGATCAGAGGATTAACCAAGGGAGGAAGGACTGTGTAGAAGACAGCAAACACTTTGTGTAGGTCTCCTGGCAGGTTGTGTTCTGGTAATATATACACAATCATCAGGGTCCCATAGAAACTTGTCACCACAATGAGGTGAGAGGAACAGGTGGAAAAAGCCTTCTGTCTCCCGGTCGTGGACGGGATCATCAGGACAGTGGTGATGATATGAACATAGGATGTCACGGTTAATAGAAAAGGGGGAAGGATGTCAACACAGGAGAGTATGAAAGCCAGAAGTTGTATCAGGCCGGTGTCACTGCAGGACAATTTTATCACTGGAGTAAAATCACAAAAGAAATGGTCAATTTGATTGGAGCCGCAGAAAGTTGAAGATGATATAAAAACAGTTATTATGCTAATAGGTAGAAAGGCACTTAACCAAGACCCAGCTGCTAGCTGAAAGCACAACCTGCCATTCATGAGGGCAGCATAACGCAGTGGCTTACATATTGCTAAATAACGGTCATAAGACATCACAGCTAGGAGGTAACACTCTGTGCACGCAAGGAATCCAAATAAATGTAACTGTGCAATACAGCCCCTGACAGAAATGGTTCTGTCCCCAGTCAGGAGACTGGCCAGCATCCGGGGCAGGATGGCGGAGGTGTAGCAGGTCTCCAAGCAGGATAGATTCCCAAGGAAGAAGTACATGGGGGTGTGAAGGTGCTGATCGGCCACAACTAGTACGATGATAAGGATGTTCCCAGCCATGGTAACAATGTAGATCATTAGAAACAGTAGGAAGAGAAAGATTTGCAGTTCTGGCAGATTTCTGAATCCAAGGAGGATGAATTCCATGCTGGTTGATTGATTCCCCCAATCCGGGTTTGCCTTGTGCTGCATCTATTGGTTATTAAAAAAAAAAACACCTGGAATATAGTTTAAAGAAGATCATGTTATATTTCGATGCAATATCTTATACATCAAACCTGCACCTCCCTGGCTGTTTATATTCCCAAACATTAGGTCTAGACCTCAGACTAGGAAATTTAGCTTCCTCTTCTTTCAACTCTTGGAGTAGATTCTAAAAATTCTGGTGTCCTACTACCTACAAAAAAAAAAAAAAACCCAACAAGCACTCGGCTAATCAGAGACTTGGCAACTGCCATGAAGTGTTAGACCATCTGTTGATCTTCCTTTACATATGCTACCTCTTGAATTGAAAAATATCCCTCTTCAGAGGGGTTTCTCAGTGTGGTAGTCACTAGGTGATATTTTATTGGGTTCGTAAATAAATCAATAACCTCTGATGCACTTTAATGTTCATTACAAATATGTCAGTGTTCTACCTATGTGGGAAATACTCCTCCAAACCTATGCTGTTTTTCAGTCTACGACATCTATCTTTACAATTGATTACATTTTTCAGGGAGAGAGGCTAGTATGGAGAGGGTGATTTTGTGGTTAGAGCACAGACACGGTAACGTGGAAAACTGGGTTTAGGCATCTGTCTCCGCCAAAGGTTCACCGTGTCAGCTTGAACAATTTGCTTATGCTGAGATTGTCAAATTGGCTTTGGAAAAAACGGTACATTGAACTCTTTGGAATAGATGCACTAGGAGACATAGACACCTCCCTGACACTTTACAGGTCTAAGTCCACCATCTAGGTACCACTGAGATCTTCAGAAGCCCTGCTCAGTTGCTGCCTAACCCTGGAGGCACCTAAATCCCCTAGGCACCTAAATATCTGACGGTGGGCATGCACACAGATACCTCAAACATGGTGGGATTCACACAGAAAGCTTGCCCCTGCCAATCTCGTGTGATCTGGCAGGCATTCTCAAAGCACGCCTAACCTATGAGGAGGGGGTTAGGTGAGCTTTCACCAGCTTTTGAGCAACTGCATTTCTTCCTTTTGGGAACTGGTGACCAGTTGTCTAGTGGCCCATTGCCTACTTAAAACAAAATATTTGTACTATCCTTTGGAAAAATAATGTTGGAGAGAAAGGATTTTAAAAAAGGAAATAGCCTGCACTCATATATGGTCTCAACTCATCTTACGCTTCACTAACTAAGGGTTCCTCCGAAGTTACAGGAACAGAACATACCCACGTTACATTCACCAGGCCATCCCAGAATCAGCAGAGATACTCTCCCCCCCACACACACACACTCCCTGTTCACAGCTTGCTTTATAGAATCGTAGAAGATCAGGGTTGGAAGGGACCTCAGGATCAGGACCAAAGGAAGGAACCTTTGAACCCCTGTTCAAAGCTGGACCGACCACAACTACATCTTCCCAGCCAGAGCTTTGTCAAGCTGGGCCTTGAAAACTTCTAAGGGCGGAAATTCCACCACCTGACTAGGTAACAGCCTCTAGCAATTCACCACCCATCATGTTATTGCTCTTTGTCTCTCATCACTAGATGGTGAGGGTCTCTCATCCTTGTTTCCTTTGACCCAGGCTATTCAAACTGTTTTTTAATAGTCAGCCATAGAAGCCATCAGGACCTATCCAAAAGAACATCCCCATAATAGTGGCAACTCCATCGTTTGGGCAGTTATACCCATTTGGTCTGCAAGGGTTTTAAACATTAGCCTGGGGTAGGTGAGAGTTAGAATCTGATCCTCTCTGTTAGCCTAACATACCGTCTTGAAAGTCAGGCACATAAATCAGGTTTTGGGCAACACACTGAAATATGCGTTAATATAGACACCCATTGGTGCATTTTATCACAAAACCTGATCTATCTTGCGGATGTGTCGTCATGGCAAATTAATAAATAATTGTGATGGGCTCAGACAGTACATCATTATCAACCGTAAAGTTATAAAATAATTCTGGTGTTGGGAAGAGCGTTTTTTCAGGTTGACTCCTTGTGGCATAAAGAAATACATTATTTTATGGTAGTAAAATGACTTGGTACCTTTTAATGCATTATTTTCCTGAGTTAAAAATATAGTTCTAAAAATCTATCTATCTATCTAACCCTAAAACCAAGACATTTGAGATGTGCCGATGGGACCATTAACTTAGAAGAGTTGGTTGACTTTTTAACTACTGCAATACCTTAACAGTTAGTAGAGATGTTGCTTGTACAATCTTTCAGTGCTAACTCCACATAAATTCTGGAGTGACAATGAAGAAACTCCTTATAGGAAGAGGGCTTGTCTGGACCAGCAAAATTCACACCTGTGTAACTATATCAAAGTGAGTTATGTCAGTACAGAGTTCTCAATAGACACCAGGGGACAATGACATAAGAGACAGAGAGGACAATTTGCTTGAATGTGTGGGAAAGCTTGGTTTACCTTGAAGATGGGTCCACAACAGCCTGAGTATTTTGAGATATCCTTCGCTGGTTGCTTTATAAGCCAGGATACAGGTTCTGCATTTTATCTTCTGTCTTCATGTCCTTCATGAGCTTCAGTTCTGCCAGTGAAGAAACCCGGTTCTTCTTTCCTGCTTGGAACATTGTATTCAATATCATGAAGCATGTGTCTCTCCTAAATCACTGTTCATCCTTTTTTGTGAGAAGGTGAGATGCTTCCTTGGCACATGGGAATTTATAACTAACAAGGAAGGGGAAGTTAATTATATCTTTATTCTCCAGACAGTTGAAGCAGCTGCGGGTGTGGAGCCAATATGAAAACTCAGAGTAGAATGAATAGAGAGAGGAAAGCTTCTGACCTCATAGGAAATCTCTCTGTTTTCTGGCTAGATGGGATGAGATCTCTTAGAACTGTGAAATAGTATCTTCCCAAAGCAAGAAGTTCAGCTCAAAAGCCCGATCATGTGTCTTGCCATCACTTGCTGGATGCAATCTGTAACCTCCCTCAGAAGCATGTGTGTTCTCTTGCCAGTATCTGGAGGGCAGAGTGGGAAAAGATGTATCTTCCTTATATTAATGATAAACTGCAAGATAGTGATGTGCCTGGCTCATACTTGTGCAATACAAATTAGCACAGTGCAGCTCTCTCTGCTAGACTGATGATCAAAAGTGTCAAAAGTTAGCTCTATGCAAAGAGTACTGTGGCCAGAACCCTCCCTCTATCCTCTTTGCTCCAAGAACTTGTTAAGAGGCTGTTGTATTATTCAGAGTGGGTGTCTGTAGGCTGGTGGCATGGTTCAGCTGGGGCTTCGCGACCATTCCTCGGGCCCAGGCTCCAAGGAAGGCCACAGCGCCTTGGTCTACAGGAATAAGCTCATGTGTTACAAGTCTTTAGCCCCAGCCCCAGGCAAGGTGGGCTAGCCACGATCTGTAGCCCCCGGCCCTCAAGCGACTGGGGAAAGCAAAGTAGTTTATAGCCCTGTCCCCAATCAATCTATAGCCCACAAGCAGTCTATAGCCCCTGGCCTTCCAACAGGTGAGCTGGCAAGCCATCAGTTGCCCCCGGCCCTCATGCAAGGTGGGGCAGGGAAAGGAGTTTATTGTCCCTGGCCCTCAGGCAGGCGGTGCAGACAAGCAGTCTATAGCCCCTGGCAGGCAGGGCTGGTGAGGCAGGCAATAGCAACCGGCCCTCAAGCAGGCAGAACAGGTAAAATAGTCCATAGCCCCCAGCCTTACAGGCAGGCAGGGCTGGCAAGGCTCACTATCCTCTGGGATACAGGATCAGAGGGAGCCAAACACTCCCAGGGTGGTTGGGGAAGGGGGGAGAGGGACGCAGGCCCACCCGACTCCCCTGCGTCCCAGCCCAAGGCCCTATCAGTGGCAAAGTGGTTTGCCACTGAGACAGCGAGGCTCCAGCCGCAACACGCTGACTGGTTTAGCCACATTCTCAGCCACTCTCTCATTGGCTGTCCCTGGGCTACTTCCTCCCACCCGGTCCCTGTGTCCCTGTGGCCAGGAGTCTCCCTCTGGGTTGCTGAGGTCGATGGCGAGCAGGAGCCCCACAAGTCCCTGACCATCGACCGGATGCTGGGCCAGAAACTCTTCAGAGTGATCAGCAAAGGAGAGCTCCTCCAAGTCACAGGGTCCCAGGGGGTCCTCCGGTACACCAGGTAGCTCCAGCAGATCCCCAACGTCAGGCAGCTCCTCCAGGTCAGGGCCGGCCGCCAGGGGTCTTTCCCACTCAGTGGTTTCAGGTGGTTCTTTCCAGCTACTAGGGCCGGCGGCCCTACCCATTCACTAGGGCCCGGCAGCCCTCTCCAGTCTCTCAGGTCTGGTGACCCAAGCAGGGATTGGAGGCTGCGGTAGGTGGGGTGGTTGCTCCAAATGGCCTCAGGTCCTAGGTCATATTCAGACCACAGCCTGTGGAAAGACATGTTTGCCTCCAAAAGCAGCTTCCCATTGACTGAGCTGCTAGGCCGGCCTTTTATACTGCCCTTTCCTGTCCCGGCTCCACCCCTCAGCTTCCGGGGTATTTGGCCTGTAGGGCCTGGTTCCGTCCAGCAGGGGCCTCACAACCCTTCCTCAGGCCCAGGCACCAAGGGAGGCCACAGCACCTTCCTACAGTGTCATAGACCCAAAAGTGAGAATCATGGATTTAAAAACCTTGCTCATGGTTAAAATATTGAACAATTCACTACTAATACCAAGCTAGTGTTGATTTCTTCCCATTGTAACAAAGACTATTAAAAATTCTTTTACTCTATTATTACAGACACAGAAAAGGAAGGAAATAGTTAAAATATTTGAAACTTATAAATTTAAGGAACTGTTTCATTTTAACAATCTCCCTTTTCCCCTTTTCTTTACTTTTGATCTGGTCAGCATTCTGCAAATGAAAAGGGCCTGAATGAAAAATGGCCTTTTTTATCATTAAAATTGTTAACAAAAACTTGTTGACTTTTCTGTTATTTTTGACAAATATTTCATAGCATTTGTGTTCATGTTTTAGAAAAAAACATTTTTTTAAATAAAATAAAGTTTGAGTTGAAAATTGTCAACAATTTTGAAAACTTTAATTTTTTGCATATTTAATCCCATTTTAGTCATTTTTATTTACAAAATCTTCATAACTTATATTTTTATTAATCTGAAACTCAGTTTTTTTGTAAACAACAAAAATTTGAGACCAACGTTGACAATTTTTAAAATAAAAATTGTGTGTTTTGTACGTAAAAATGTTCCAGAAATAAATGAAAATAAGAGTGGAGGGCATCTGTACTTTAATTAAATGGTCAAAACCCCAAATGGTGTAACCAGAACAGCTTCATTAAAGTCATCTGTTGGGAATCAGGGGCATAAAGTCATTTATAAAGGAAATCCCTGTATTACCAATCTCCGTAGATTATACTAAAAGCTCTTACAGGGGCCTGGTCTAGACTGCCATTGTGGGTCGATGGGAGATTTGCAAGATATGTACTGTAGAATGTGCATCTCCCTTTGACTTACTAACTTTGACTTACCACGGTGTCTCCACTGGGCTGTGCTGATGGGAGATGCCCTCCAGTCAAGGCAGCCTTACGCTTTTCATGGGGGTGGATTTACAGTGTCGACTGGAAGAGCACTTTTGGGATCGTCTGAGTGGGTCTCCACAAAATTTAGCAGAATATGGAGAAAAAAGTTTTCACTAGCAGTACTCCAGAGATCTAAGTGTTGTCATAACAGTTCAGATTATTTGCTCACCTTCTGTCATACATGAAATGTTGATGTGTAGGAGCAAAAAAGCGCTTTCCTTCGGTGAAGAGTTCATGGCCAACGATGCTCATTATTTGATATTTTTGGGAATTCCCTTATTGCTTTTTAACGTTTTTCACTGTTGTGGGTGCTGAGATGTTATTGTCATTGATGCGGGATATTTAATTGAATAGAAACAACTAGGATAACACCAGCATTTACGTGTGCCATTGTCAACGATCTAGTCAGATAAGCTCTGGTGTGCTGGGGCTGAGCAGACTTTAGACCCTCTCCCTAGGTTTGGGGTTCCAGGTGCAGACTTTTGTGTGACACTCCTCTTGCCAGTTGGCTTTCCAAGCCAGCCTCCTGCAGGCACTCAACATATGCTCCACCATCTCTTCCTTTTTGTTCCCTTCTACTGGCGTGGAGGTCATCCAAACTCTACAGGCCTCTCTGCCCACAGAAGGTGGACCAATGTTCCACAAAACCAAAACACTCCATATTACACCACTTACGTGGCCAGCGATTCACTTCCAGAACCTTCTGAAGTGAAGACCATTCCCCAACAGGTATTTCTCCATCCTGTTCTTAAAACTTCTAATTATGGGATTTCCATAATTTCCCTTGGAAGCTTAAGTACCCTTACAGATAAAAAGGGTTTTTTTTGGGGGGGGGAGGAGGTGTTCTTATATCTAACCTAAACCACCCTAGCAGCCAGGTTTTCCAATCTTTTAAATCATTCTTGTAATTCTTCTTTGAATCCTTTCCAAACTTTCAATATAGATACTGCAAGCGACGAAAGGTCATGAGATTTTTTTTTAAAAAAAACAACCAAACACCACAAACAACCTTTTTTTTTTAGAAAGTTTCCCTTTGGTTTTTGAGCATTCACATTTTCAAGATTTTCTCTGCAACTAGGAGGGACTAGCCACTTTATTATCTTTGTAAAAATGAAAGCACAGAATGTACCTGTGCTGAAAATTCATCAGTTGCTTGCTGACCTACCCCCTAGCTTCTGGGGAGAGACAGGCAAAAATTTTCAGATCAATAGTTTATTCACAATTATTGACAAAACCCTGGATTGGATGTTTTAATTGGGGTTAGTCCTGCTTTGAGCAAAGGTTTGGACTAAATGACCCTTGAGGTCCCTTCCATCCCTAATCTTCTATGATTCACTGAAAATGCCGTTTTTGGCCAACCTGCTACTATTTGTGAATTTGATGCAATAGTTCCAGCTGGGGAAAATTTTTTCATGATCAGCAAACCATATGCATGCTGTTAGGGCACTTGCCTGGAATGTGGGAGACCTAGATTTCAATCCCTATTCTAAAGCAGGGGCTTAAACTTTGATCTTCTCCTATGTGAATGCTGTAGCCACCAGATAGTGACTTCTCTGGGGTTGGCTATTCTCACCCTTGCGTGTTGAAGCTGTTCCAGTTGGTAGAACTTGTACCTACCTTAAAGCAGTTTTCTCTTCCATTCCAGGACAGGACAATTCTAGCATGACACAGCCAACCCCAGTTTGATCGCCTAACCAGAGTCTGAGCCCATTTACACCAGTGTCAATCCAGAGTTACTCAACTGGCTCCAACGATATTGTTCCAGATGACCACCACCATAAAGGATTCTAGAATCTAGGCCATAACCAGGTGAAACTTGCCTAGGTTGTGCCTAGCTTTAACCCAGGTGTGCACTGCGGGAGCATCTAGGTAATGACCTCTTCTGGACAATTCTTCAGCCTCACAGAGGGTCAGGAAGAATTGTTGTCCCTTTGCTACGGGAGACGAGAGACCAATTCCTCCTCCTATCACCGGATTGGTTGAAAAATTTCCATTGAAACTATTTTTCAATGCAAAATTGGATTTTTGATGCAACAGTGCTGATGAGTGAGGAGACTGTTGCATATCATGTGATATTCAGTCCCAATTGGGGACCAAAATCGGGTTTATAATTGTTTGTCATTGGCAATCATTGTCACCCTGAAGGACTTTAGGAAGAAAGCTGGATTTTTGTTGACTTGTTTGATGGCTAGTTCTTACAGCCCTTTCACTAGAAATCCTTAAAACATGAGCATGAACGGTCTGGAAAAAGTTTATATTTTTTCCTTCTCTTGAAAGAGTCTATCGACATAGGCTTGGATTTTCAAAGAGGCCTATGGGATTTAGGTGCTTGACTCCGACAAAAAGTCAATAGGCTTTAACTGCTTAACACCTTTGGGATCCACTGAAAATCTCAGCCTAGATCTCAACTAGTTGAGTAAGTCCAGTAAACTAGTTCAAGCTGACAATATGGTCTTCATGCAATTACAGCTAGGTGAAATATTTAGTAACAGTAGAAAGTTGTATTCTTCAGTCTTGTTAATTGCCCTATTAATTGCAAAATATAATCAATTCCCCATAACATTAATTTAGATATGATTATCACAAGAAATCTCATGTGTCAGCTCATAGACTCATAGACTCATAGGTCAGAAGGGACCAATATGATCATCTAGTCTGACCTCCTGCACAAGGCAGGCCACAAAACCCTACCCAGCTGACACAGGGAGGTTGACTTCTTCTATAATAACCCAGAGAAAAGGAATGAAGATATTGTATAATGCAGGGTAGCCAGATCAGATCAGCCTATCAAGAAAAATGGAGGGTCTTTATCAAGACAGAGGAAGTGAATGAAGAAAATGAAAATAGAAGAGTGAAGATGGAAATTGGATGATGATTCGCAAAACTAGCCAATAGCAATACACCAGTCATTCCTTCTCAGACACTGATACAAAAATCACTCCTTCACAGTCACAACTAAAGGTAAATGTTAGAAAGAGATTGGAAATTATCCACCAACATTTTCTTTTTTTTACCAGAAATGAGATTTTTGACAAAATGAATCTTTTCATGGAAAGTGTCCATTTTCCTCCATATTTTCTTATTTTAATTTTTTTTCAGAAAATCTAAAATGCCTCACATTTTATTGAATTCTTTTTGTTTGCAGCAAATTTTGTCTCATCTGTTTTAGTTTTCAGGTTTTCAATGATTTTCTAAGATGAAAACAAATTCCAGCCAGATCTAGTAGATCTAGTAAATTACTAATCTAGTAAATTAGTAAATTGGGGTATAACTATCATAATATCAATTTTTCTGCAAACTTCAAAGAGGTCTTATTTATAAATATATGTACATATATATTTGTGCCTCAACAAATAATGCTATTGCAAACAATTTTTTAAAAAAATTATTAATTAAAATTTTTTATTCAAAGGAAAAAATGTAAGGTGGAAATCTCAACAGTAATGTAAAGCTAGTATTAGCAAATATCAGTTTCTTCTTTGGGTGTTTATAAACTTGTTTGCACCTTTATTAAATATTGAAATATAGTTATAAGAATGTTATAGAAAAAATGGTAAAATGTATAACGATATATATTATGTCTGGTTCTCTTGCGGGGATGTTGGAGATGACCAAGCAAATTCAACAGGTTTCCCTTTTTGTTTGGCTGGCTTTAACATTTTTGCAGCATGACAAATTCACCAGGTTTCCACTTTTGTTTCCCCAAATAAAACTAAGCATTATAGAAATTTAATACCCTCCATGTATTTGCATAAACCTAACTTACAATGAATTTTGATTTAATTTATTTACTTTTAATTTAAATTTGGTTTGATTTCAATTTAACTTTTCTTTTATGCTATGTTAAAGTGAAGTAGTAGTTGTTAAAATTGGTGCCTATAAACAGTTAATAAAAGTGGAATTGATATTACTAGCACATTAACTCTAAAAAGCTTGTGTAAGAATTCTGTTACTAACCCTTTTTCTTAAACAGAGACTATAAGCAAAACGAGGTATAAGGTGGAAAAAGACCTAGACAAAAATAAGAACAGGAAATTAGTATTATAGTTTAAAGATTAATAGGGAGAAGTGACTGTTTGTATTTTGTTTTTACAGGTTATAAACCCAGGCTTGATATGAATATGGGGACTATTGCTTGCAATAGTTTTAACCTAAGAAGTAATCGGGTTGTCAGACACCAAGAATTTAAAGCAGACACACCTTGTGGGAAAGAATCTCTAAACAGAGATTTCAAGTGACTCTCCTGATACGTTGACTGCAAAAAGTCAAAGTCATCCAGGTGGAACTGTCATAAAACTGGTATGCCAATCAGTAGGAAGGCAACGAAAAGGACACACCATCAGTGTTTCTCCATGTCTTATAAAGATGGCTTGGAGAAGGACTGCTGCAGGAATAAGCCAGGCTGAACACGTCAGTGTGGAGAAGGTGGGGACGAATTGACAAAAAATTGAAAAGACATTAACATTAACCAAAGACACAGAGGGGGATTATCCTTGTTGTTGGAAAGTGGATGAGATTATTTGTGAGCAAGTTATTGTTTTTACAGTTCTTCTAGCATCAGTTCCATTAGCAAGAATGTACCTAAGAATGTAATATCAGTGGAGAATAAGACTAGAGTAACCAGGAACCAAGAACAGGTACTGGACAGACCACAAGTTCTGCCAAGTACCCAACAAGCAATGGAACATCATATAACAGCATTAGAAGGAGAAAATTTGGCCCTGCAATGTAACATTCATCCATACCCTAAAGAAAAATAGAGGTTTGGATTGATTGGTTTAAAGGAGAGGAAACAGTAATTAGTTACATCAAAGGAGTGGCCAAAACATATGAAGAGTGATTAAATAGAGATACTTTTAGCAATCTTGAGGATGGATGGAGCGCCTCTATTTATATAAAGAACATTCAGTTAAAAGATAAGGGTACCTATACTAAATCATGGACACTCTCCCCAAATATTCGAAAATGCATATATCATGCACAGGTATGTAAGGAAACATGCACAACCACAACTGCAGCCCCTCCACCAATTACAACCCCTCTGCCAACAACATCCCCCCACCAAAGGAGCGCCCAGATTTACAGCCTTGGCCTACATCAGGAATATTTTTGCATCCTGCTACAGAATATATGGTAGAAAATGCCGGCTGCATATATGTACCCCTGAAGTGAAATGCACAAGGCGCATCATTAAGATGCCCAAGTTCTTCCAAACACTCACCCAAACTCACAGTGCGCCCATCTCTCCTGCACCCTGGTGACAGGTTGAGGTGGGAAATGGGGGCACAGGCTGGTGCTTTCAAGATCAAGGGGAAAGTTTTGCTCCTCTGCAGAGCTTTGCTGTTGTAGTCGCATGCCACAATATCCTGGCTCAGAGTTCTGATAGGATGGACCTGCTGGGGGGAGAATCGGATTAGACAGGCAGCGAGAAAGATGCATGCTGTGAATAGAAGGTAAAGCAGGAAAGCATACTTTTTCCAGGCCTGAGGAAGAGCTCTGTGTAAACTCAAAAGCTGCTCTCTTTCACCAATGGAAATTGGCCCAATAAAAGATATGACCTCATCCACTTTGTTTCTCTAATGTTGGGGGGTCAAAACAGCTACAGCAGTGCTGCAAACCGATAGATAGATAGGTGTGGGGGGGCTAGACAGACAAACAGACGTGGATGGTATCTCACCAGGGGAGCTGGGCCTGCCCACCTCGGACTGCTGGTTTCCAGTCTAAAGAAGTTTACCCTCCATTCATTTCAGACATTTCTTTCAGGGGGCCGGTCCCCATGCTGGGGGAAGACTGGGGGAAGGCCCATGTTTGAGGAGGAATCAGGAGATTTAGAGGCAGTGAGTGTTTGTTCAGCACCTGGCACCATGGGGCTCTGGTTCATGTCTAGGACTCCTGTGCCCAACTGCAGTACAAACAACCAGTAATGAGAATTAGAGGCGGAGGAAGTATGTACAAAGCTGCTGCAGTGCTGAATGGGGGAGGTGGGATGGAGATGATCAGCCACTAGATGGCAGGCGAGGATCATCAGTGGGGAATCTCAACCAAGGGTTGGCTTTGGTTTTGAAAGCCGGAATTTCCAGAGAGTTAGGCGCCCAACTCCTATTGAATCCAGTGCCTAACTCCCTCAGATTGCTTTGAAAGGGGCTCTGCATAAAGCCAAATCATCAGTCGGTGAGGCAAGCCATAGGATCTTACCCGCAGCAGGTGTTAACTGGTGCAGCCCCCTTTGCGTTCACTGGATGCAAGTAGATGAGAAGCCCCAGTGGTCAGTGCCTCGTACACCATTTCCAGGCCTAGTGCTAAATGTCCCAGGCTCTGTGGCTGACAGCACTCCCTTGGGAAGGGTGGGCCAATGGTCAGCGTGCCTGCCTGGGGTGTGGGAAGTCTGGATTCTGTTTTCCCCCTTCTCCAGCGACTCCCTGGGTGACCTTGGCTATGCCACTTAGCTCCAGATTTGAACAGGTGTTTAAGCACCTCCAGAGGCAAACCCAGGGAGGGTTGACAAGCATAAGTGCCTGGCTCCTATTGAAATCAAAGGGACTGGGGCTTTTCTGAAAATCCAATCAGGTGCCAAAATCCCTTTACAAACCTGGCCCTCTGTGCCTCGGTTCCCACCATCCTGTGCTCTTCCCTGCCTCATTCAGGCAGACAAATCCCAGCTTCAAAGGGAACTCGGGCGACTCGCCGCAGAATTCCACATGGGGAATTACAGCGTCACCCTGGTGATCCGGGACGTAGCTCTCCAGGACGGGGCTGCGTATCTCTGTGCACTGAGCCCCCACACTGGGGGGAGGCAGCCTGGGACGCTACACAAAAAGGGTAGGGCGGGTTCTGACTCGATGCCTGCGCTCAGCAGTCAGAAAGAGAGATGACAGAGAGCCAGCCAGACACAGAGAAAGGATAGAGACAGACAGCCAGACACAGAGAAAGGACAGAGACAGACAGCCAGACACAGAAGGAAGACAGAGACTGGCAGATACTAGAGATAGGCTGCTAACATATTTTAGAAATACATCTTTTATCCTAGTCTGGACAGCCCCTACGTGTGTGTGTGTGTGTCCCATCTGAGTTGTGTGTGTGTGGCTCTCATGGGGCTATGTTACTGTGTGTTGTGTACATGTGTGGTCTCTGTGTGCGTCTGTGTATTTGAACGGCCTGTGAGAGCCATTCTCTGAGCATATTGTACTGTGTTTACCTGTGCGTGTATGCATAGGCGTTAGTGGCCTGTCTATAGGTGTCCTGTCTGTTTTGTGTGTGTAAATGTGCTGCCTGCGTTTGTGGTGTGGGGGGTCTGGATGTGTGCGTTGTGCGTTCTCTCTGTGAGGGGAGAGTGTGTGTTGCACACACTACATTTGTAACAAAAACTTGATGCTAGTGAGACACATCTATAAATCTCTTCCGTGTTGTACAAGGAGGGATATCCCTGCTGGAACCACCTGCCTGGGACATTTTTATCCTCCAGCCACTGGTGCTGGGTGACGGGAGGGGAATCGTTCCCTCTGCCACAGGGAAACGGTGGAGCTGTGCACGTCCTGAGTGAAATCCCCACCGTGCACCAAGGATGGTTCTGGACCTAGGCATGAGTTAGCCCCTGGCAAGGCAGGAGGAAGCTGGGATTTTCAAGGGGACGGTGGAAAGTTCTGTAATATGGGTATGAACACGATGTGTGACTCACTTTCCCTACTCAGTTTGTTGCGACCCATGAGGCGTGAAAGGGTTAATTTCTCCTCGAGGCTGAGGGGAGGCAAGCGGTGGGGTGCTGCGCTCACACAGACAGGTTTGGGTTGGTGTGAATAAAACTATCAGAGTGTGAATGACATTGCCTGAGAGGACGACAGAGGACCAAGGAGTGGGCATTGACTTTTACTAACTGTGAGTCCCGGGAAGAAGAGCATGTGATCACAGCAGGCAGGGACTGCGACAGGAGAGAAAGAGGCGAGGCGTGAGGCAAAGGATTGTGTGCTCAGGGCAGAGAGAGATGGACTCTAGGAGGCTTTGGCCCAGAAGGGCAGGGTGAGATTGCTAACATGGACTTCGAATGAAGTTTTGCTTCTTCCGTCTAACCTCAGGATGCTTCATTCCTGGATTCCAGCTGACTAATACTTGCTGACTTGTTTTCCCAAGGCTGCCCCTCTGGTGCCATGGCTCCCTGGAGGGGAGAAGCTTTTACCAGGGGTATGAACTCATCTGGATGCACTACACAGACACTGTGGGAAACAGGGACCCAGTCTCAGCGGAGTGGAGGTGCCTGGCTTGCCCTTGCAAAAGATTGGAGGCCCAGGGTTTAACACATGGCAGGAGGCCCGTAGAGAGAAATTGTACAGCGGTGAGGCTTCTCATGCTCTGTAAACAGGGAATATCACAGGATTTGAGAGCCCAGCACCTAGGACAATCCTAGCCTTAGCGCCTATAAAGATCACTGAATTAGGAGGGGTTATTTTTGCAGCAAAATATCCTGAACCCCATCAAACACAGGAAATATCCAGAGGTGACAGGGGGAGTGCTATGTTAGCTGCATCATCTTGTATGAGAGCATGGGGGGTTGTGTCACTCACTGGCATCAGCCAAGTATATCTCACTGTGTCAGGCATTGGTGATGCTTCGGCCTCTCCTGTTCTCTGCCTGAGGTCACAACCATTTAGTCTTCAGAGGTCTGAGGAAGTGCTTTGGTTTAAGTGAAATTGTTGGCCTCAACGTGGGGTATGTTTAATGGCCTGTGATGTACAGGAGCTCAGACTAGATTATCTAATAGACCCTTCGGGCCTTAAACTCTGTGAAATTCTTTCTCGCACCTTCAATCTGCAGTCTCTTTCTCCACACAAAGAGGAGAATTTTGTATTTTCATACTGAAGTATTTTGGAGGTATCTTTTGGTCTTGCACTCTCATTGGGAAGGTATTTAGGAGTAAGCTAAATTCATGTTCCAATTCATGATAATTTGCTTTCCTTTTATTAATTTTTCTTTGGCTCCCTGGTACCTCAATGATGGATGAGCTGTAAGAATGAATAGAATAGAAGATAGTTGAATAGCAAAGAAGAAAGGAAAATAGAATTGAATAGAATCAACCAATCATGAGTCCTGATTCTCCACTCACTTCCACCAAAGTCTGTGGGTTACAAATGTTTACCCTTTGAGAGTAAAACTTGTGGGGTACAAAGGAATAAAGAAATCATGATTGAGATTGCTAATCTGGCTGCATTCTTCCTGTGCCTCCAGGAATGACCCCATCTTGCATGGAAATGGAGAATCGCACTGTGGTATTGGAATTCATTCTCTTAGGGATCCCCAACACCAAAGATCAGGAAACCATCCTCTTAATCAACTTCTTAGCTTTCTACCTCTGCACCCTGCTGGGCAACCTGCTCATCTCATTAGCCATCCTCACTGACTCCCACCTGCACACCCCCGTGTACTTTTTCCTCTGCAAACTCTCTGGGGTTGATGTTGGATTCGCCTCCATCAGCACCCCTAAATTGCTGGTCAATCCCTGGGCCAAGAGTAGAGCCATCTAGCTGGTTTGGGTGCATGTCCCAGGCCGCCTTCTACCACTTCCTAGGTACCACCAAGTGCCTGCTCTACACCATCATGGCCTATGACAGGTATGTGGCCACCTGCCACCCGCTGCACTTCCTGATCATCATGAACTGGAGGGTGTGCGCCATCCTGGCTGCCGGCACCTAGGTCACCAGCTCCTTCCACGCTACCATTCTCACCAGCCTGACCTTCACGCTGCCCTACTACAGGTCCAACGTGGTGGACTATTTCTTCTGTGACATTTTCCCCCATGGTGAAGCTGGCCTGTGCGGACACATACGACATCAAGACCGTGAGCTTCACCAATATTGGCATGGTGCCCATGACCTGCTTCCTCCTCATCCTCATGTCCCACATGAGGATTGCTGTCTCTGTGGTGAGAATGCACAGTGCTGAGCACCATCGGAAAGCGGTTTCCACTTGTGCATCACACCTGACACTGGTACACTTCTTCTTCGGGCCCTGTGCCCTCCTCTACACCCAACCGTCCCTGAACAATGTGCTGGCTACCCCCATTAAGATCTTTTGTAACGTAGTCACCCCAATGCTGAATCCAGTCATCTACACGTGGAGGAATAAGGAAATCAAGGTAGCATTCAGGAAAATGAAAGGGGGCTAATCGCAGTCCTGCAAAAATTGCTAGCTAAAACGGAATGTCTTCCAACAGAGATGGTTAGGAAGTCAATGGATTTATGCCAGGGTTAGGTTAAAATTAGAAAGGAGGCC
This sequence comes from Mesoclemmys tuberculata, assembly GCA_007922155.1. Taxonomy (NCBI): domain Eukaryota; kingdom Metazoa; phylum Chordata; order Testudines; family Chelidae; genus Mesoclemmys; species Mesoclemmys tuberculata. The sequence continues at coordinate 3,046,884 of ML675636.1, read as the reverse complement.
AGTGGTGTTACTCCAGGGTTAGAGTTAGATTAATAGATTATAGGGCCAAAAGGGACCGCTATGATCATTTAGGTCAGACCAATGGTCCATCTAGCCCAGTATCCGGTCTTCCAACAGCGTGTCCTAGAGCTTGTCTTTTAGAAAAACATCAATCTTGATATTAAAATTGTCCTCGATGGAGACTCCATTAAGTCATTGGAACAATTTACCACGGATCAACTTACTCTCTTTATTGAAAAAGTATGCAGCATATCCAGTCTGAATTTGTCTACCTTCAACTTCCAGCTATTGGATCTTGTTGAACCATTCTCTGGTAGGCTGAAGAGCCCACCCTTAAGTATTTGTTCCCCATCTAGATACTTACAGGTGGTAATCAAGTTACCCCTTGACCTGCTTTTTGTTAAGGTAAATACCTCGAACTCTTTAAATCTATCGCTATAACACACGTTTTCTAATCCTTCAATTATTCTCATGGCTCTTCTCTGAATCCTCTGCAGTTTAGCAGCACGCTTCTTGAACTGTGAACCTCAGAACTGGATACAGTATACCATGAGCAGATGCATCAGTGCCAAAAATAGAGGTAAAATAACCTTTCTGCTCCTACTCGAGATTCCTCCTTTACGCATTAGGATTACATTCGTTCTTTTGGCCACAGCGTCTCATTGAGAGTTAAGGTTCAGCTGATCTTCCACCACAACTACCCAACCTTTTTCAGTCACTGCTTCCCAGGATACAGTCCCCCATCTCATAAGCATGGCCTAGATTCTTTGCTCCCAGATGTACAAGCTTACATTTTGCTGTATTAAAATACACATTGTTTGCTTGACCCGCCCTTACAAAAAGATCCAGACTAAGGAGGAGGTCGGTGGAATTATTCCAGGTTTAGGATTAGGTTTAGATGGAAGTCAATGGAGTTTTCCAGGGCTAATGAGGAGGACTGGGTGTTATCCTAGGGTTAGAGAAAAGGTCAGAGGAATTTTGCTCTTATTGAGGTTGGGCTGAGAGCAGTTAGGTTATGTTAGGGGTCAGATGACGCATCAAATTAATAAAATTTCCCGGGCTTTGGGTGAGGCAGGAAGTGAACATATTTATGGCAGGGTTAGTATTAGAGCTTGGTAGGAAGTTAGACAAATGACAATCTCTTTGGGGCTCAGATCCCCACCTGAGGTACAAACCATTCTTTTCTTCCCCCCTTTTCTCTTGTAAGCTCTTCGGGGCACGGACTTTGTCTCACCGGTGTGGGTGCAGTGCCCCTTACCCTGTAATGGCCTCCTACAAAAGAAAATTAATATTTTTGTGAATTGTCATAAACTCTTATGAAGTCGAGTTTCCCTATCAATAAAAAATATAAAATCAAAAAAGGAATGGAAACTGAGGCAAATAATGTAAGGAATGCTGCATCTCCTTTTCCCTGCAGGACAGTCCACGCATCCACAACATCCCGGCATTAAAAACAGCCCTGACTAGGGGAGGAGCTCCCCCTCCTGAGTTGCCTGCACCACTCCCTGCACCGCAGCACCCCTTTTCATGGCCGGGGCTCAGCCTGAATGTTCTCTCTTGTTTCTTGTCCAGGAAACCAATTTCCAAAGAGCCACAAACCCAGAAGAGGGGCCTGAGAAAAGAGAACTTGGAAAGGACGAGAGGTGCACAGCTGTGGAGATTGACTCTAAAAGCGGCTGTAACTTCTGATGGACAATGGGAAAGCTCCATTGGCCTCCAAGCCATGGGCACTGGATGGCTGCAGAGGGAGGAGAAGGGAGAACAGATGGCTATAGTGTTTGGTAACTGAGAACTGTATCAACTCAACACGCCTACATTTAAAGAGCCCATGGGAATTACTTGCAAAGCATTATCTTGTGGCTAAGACAAAGTAATGGAACACAGAAGATCTGGGTTCAAGTACAGGGTTTGTGGAAGATTCCCTTTTTGACCTTAAGTAATTCATTAATTGCTTTGTGCCTCAGTTTCCCCATCAGTTAAACAGGGATCATTAAATCCTTTCTCTCTGTCATCCATTAAATGTGTATCCATTTCAGACAGAGACAGTCTTTTACTACATATCCGTGCAACACCCAGCAGAAAGGGGCCCACACGTGAGGTCCAGTCTGTAGGTCCTACCATAATAACAATGACAACAATCAGAGGTGACCCAGAGTGGGAATATAAGGGGGAATGTGCATGCAGTTTTCTGGCCTGGCCCCCTCCCTGCTCAGCGGCTCCTGGAGAAAGATGCAAGGTTCAGCCCTAGGGGAACAGAGCAGCTAACACTTTGCTATGGGAGCTGCAGGGAGGGGCAGCTCAGAGTAAAGCCTGTGTGTGCCTTTGAACTGTGCCCTCTGCCCACCTCAGCAGGTCCCAGCCCCCTGTGATAGGAACAGTGAGAATACAAAGGAAAAGAGTAAAATGCGGCTCCGGCCAAGGTGTTCGTGGCAATGACACATGGAACTCATCCGGTGCCAACCAGGAGTAACGGGGGAGCTGCTACCCAGCACAGTGATAAGGGTCCCCCTGGGTATTCACTACAGTACCTACATTTTAATTAACCCCAAAGGCGATTGCACGTCATGGTATGTTATGGCTGAGTTGGGGATAATCTGTCTACAGAGACTCATTATCACTTCTGCCTTCGCCACTTCATTCCGGCTCCCAAGTAAGATGCCCAGCGCAGGGATAGGAAGAAATGGCAGTGAGGAAAAGAATTGCAAAGGGCCGTACTCACGCTGCTCTGCCATGACAGCAGCCAAACGTACCGATGAGCTCAGTGCTGACAAACCCCTAACACAGCCCTGCTTCTCTGGCTCTGTCACCCCCTCTGTGTGTGGGGTCTAGCAGCTGGCTTAGGTTAAAGGCTATGCCAGCAATGTAGCGAACCACTGCTAAGCCTTTAGCATAGAGGCGCAATAGAGGTGAAAGAAGGGCCTTACCAGGCTAGTGAAGAAGCAGCTTTGTTAAGTTAAATGAACATTAATCCTCTAAAGACCCTTTCCCCCCACGAACACTGGCTGTGCAATGGGATGGTAAG
>ML675636.1:2893083-2993862 GCA_007922155.1 Mesoclemmys tuberculata | reverse complement strand
GCCTGTGTAGACACGCTCAGTTGATCCAGCAAGCGAGGCAGGAAAACCACCCCGGTACGTGGCGTAGTGCTGCGTCAAAGGGAGGGCTGTTCCCTTCGACGCAGCGTAGTGTGGATGGTGCATTGAGGAGACACTGCAAAGTCAATGGGAGATGCGGAAGTGATTTACATCACTTGCCTCTCTCCCGTCGACTGCCGCCGAATCACAAAGGTAAGTGTAGACCGGGCCTAGATGATATTTAACATCCCTTGTCCCCTCATCATTGATGGGTTAGATTCTCAGCTGGTTTCAATCTACATAGCTCCTTTGTTTCCAATGGAATTAGTCCTGATTTACACCAGCAGCGTGAGAGACAGAGGAGAATCAGCCCCCATTGAACCCAATGGAGTTACTCAGGAGTGACATAATGGTGAGTGAGAAGAGAATCTTCACTCTGGTGGAGATGAGGATCCATCACTTTAAATTTAATACTGCTACCCTTATTTATGCCAGCTGAGCAGCTGGTCCTGGTGATCCATGAGTGTCCTCTAAAATGATGCAAAATCACAGTTAATTGGTGACTCTGCTGAGGTCTCAGTCTAGGCGCCTTGAAGGAATTCAGAGACTGGGTCCCAAAGGGACCTTGGGTGATTAAAAGACCATGGACAGCCTAACAGCTGTGGGAAGTTGTGAAAAAGCTCTGGGCTCTGCAGCACCATGTGACGATATGTTGTGGACAGCCCTGGTTACCTGCAGAGACGATTAGCTCTGCAGGCTGGATAACAAAAGCCCACACAGGACAGCTCTCCTGTGTGATGTGTTGTTCTGGATAACAAAACGGGACGCTTCTACAGAGGAGTCATGGCCAGGGGCAGAGGAAAAATGGCATTCAGCTGGATCGTCCTCTCCCAGCGCAGCCAGTGTAAGACTCTTGGCTTGGTAAAGATTTTCTCTCTGTCTCTCAGTCTCTTTCTCTCTTGAAATATGCCCATCTCCACCTCACGCAAAGGCCGATGTCACCCAAATATTTTCTTTAGAGAAAAATCAATCCATCCATCTGTCCGTCCTCCTCTCCGCAGTACCTGTCTGCCTGTCTGTGTTGTGGGTGTCTTGTATTTATCTCCCTCTCGTCTGTAATTTCTGTGTGGCTATGTACACGCTACAGCTTAGGTCAGTGTAAGTTACACTGTTCAGCGGGTTGAATAAACCAGAGTAAGTTACACTGACCTAAATGCTGCTGTGGACAACTCTATGTCAATGGAAGAGCTCCTTCTCCAGACATAGCTATCGCTGCTCACTAGGGCTGGAGAAATTAAATTCATGGTAGAGCTCTATTCTATCAGCTTAGCCTGTCTATACTAACAGTGCTATAGCAACGCTGCTGTAAGTTCTGTAGTGTAGCCAGCATCTTATAACCCCAACATGGCATCTTCTCCCTTTCAACCGGACCTCTCATGCATGGGGAAAACTCCCTGATAAAATGCAAGTAGAACATTCATTTTTGTCCTTCAATATGACCTTAAAAATCTCCTCTGTCATGATATTTACAGAACGCAGCCTGCTGATCAGAGTTAAGCACATGGCAAGATGTTGCTATTCCTCTTTTCTTTTTTCCTTTTTCTTTAACATCCATAAAAGCCTCTAAACAATTCATATCATTAACAAATCTGGGACAATCCTTCACCAGATTCATTTGTTCATATGCTGCATCCACACCCTCTCCTATAACAGAAACACATAGCAGCACCTACATTGATAAAAATGAATTCCTGCCAAAACACACGATTCCACTGCACGCACAATCATCCCTCTCCAGAGGGGAGGAGAGCAGGAACAAACCACATATGCCAAACTTTAGTCATATTACCTAATCCACCAATGGAAGGCTCTACGATACCCCATCTTTATCAACATAGGAAGCGTCTATATAGAGTAGAGTTGAAGAAATTAGAACCTGATAGGAGAGGAGAGAAGAAACTGGAATAGAATAGAATAGGACATCCCCTTTGTCTGTTCGTCTTTGCATAGAAAGATCTTCAAGGAAGACATTTTCCTCTTTCTGTATTCTGCACTGCACAGTGAGGACCTGATCCCAACCTGCTCATCTTATTAGCCATCCTCGCTGACTCCCACCAGCACACCCCCATGTATTTCTTCCTTGTATGAGCTATAAGAACTGAATGGAATAGAACATGGTTGAATGGAAAATCAGAAAGAACAATTAAATTGAGTAGCATCCAAGAGAATCGAAGAAATACTAGAGTCCTGATTCTCCACTCACTTTCACCAAACTTACGATGGTTAGAAAGCTTTACCCTTGTTGATTAAATTTTGGTGTTCTATGGATAAACAAACCATAATTTATTGAGATTGCTAATCAGGCTGAATTATCTTTGTGCCTCCAGGAATGAACCGTCTCGCATGGAAATGGAGAATCGTACTGTGGTGTCGGAATTCATTCTCTTAGGGATACCCAACACCGAAGGCCATGAGACCATCCTTTTCATCAGCTTTTTAGCTTTCTACCTCTGCACCCTGCTGGGCAACGTGTTCATTTTCTCAGCCATCCTCGCCGACTCCCGCCTGCACACCCCCATGTACTTCTTCCTCTGCAATCTCTCTGTCGTGGACCTTGGATTCGCCTCCGTCAGCATGCCTAAATTGCTGGTCAATCTCTGGACCAAGAGCAGAACCATCTCACTGGGCGGGTGCATGTCCCAGGTCTTCTTCTTCCACTTCCTAGGCAGCACCGAGTGTCTACTCTGTACTGTGATGGCCCTTGACAGGTACGTGGCCATCTGCCACCCGCTGCGTTACTTCATCATCATGAACTGGAGGGTGTGCGCCATCCTGGCTGTCGGCACCTGGATCACCAGCTCCTTCCATGCTACCATTCTCACCAGCCTGACCTTCACTCTGCCCTACTGTGGTCCCAATGTGGTGGACTCTTTCTTCTGTGAAATCTTCGCCCTGGTGAAGCTGGGTTGCGTGGACACGTATGCCATAGAGACGGTGACCTTTACCAACACTGGGGTGGTGCCCATGACCTGCTTCCTCCTCATCCTCATATCCTATGTCCGCATCGTCTACTCCATACTGAAGATGGACTCAGCCGCAGGGCGACGCAAAGCAGCCTCGACTTGCGCCTCACATCTGACGGTGGTGACACTGTTCTTTGGGCCCTGCGCCATCATGTATGTGCAGCCACAACTGAGCAAAGGGATGGTGACTTCTGTGCAGGTCTTGGGCAATGTGGTCACTCCCATGCTGAACCCAGTCATCTACACACTGAGGAACAAGGAGGTGAAAGGGGCTCTGAGGAAACTGAGAGGGGGTCAAACGACTGCACGCTGATGTCCTGCATCTGCAGAAGTAGCATGTGGGTGTGCAGTGAAATAGGTCTATGAATTCCTCCGCATGGTACTTCAGTGGCTTGTGTGAGAGTCTCTCTCCTTCCCGATACAGCCTCACCTACCTAGCTGGAGCTCTACAAATCACAAAAATGCTCCTAAAAGCATCTAGCTGTCTTGGCCATCCTTTAAGGCTCACATGGTCAAAGCTGCCTAAGGGATACTCTCAGTGTGTATTAAAACGAATAGGAATTGGAGATCCAAATATGGAGGCTGACTTTGAAAACCTCAGCCTTACTGCACAAATCTATAGATGCCAGGGTAGCAATTTCTGCAAACTCAATAAGGGGAAGAAAATAATTCTCTTCATCATCTGACACGAACCACAGCTTAGCAGGAGCATGTGCTAGAAAACTGCCTAATGTTCCTGGCAGAACAGCTGGGTTTTCAGCATAGCCTGAACTTCAACAGATTTGTGGTAAAATTTTCAAAACCACCTAAATGATTTAGGAACCTAAATCCCATTTTCGTAGAATCTTAGAAGAATACGGTTGGAAGGGACCTCAGGACATCATCTAGTCCAGCCCCCTGCTCAAAGCAGGACGAACCACAACCCCATTAGATGTGACGAAGGCATTTAGGAATCTAAATCTTCACTTCTGGCGGCAAATTCACGACCATCAGATCGATCTATCAGATCGATTGAGCGGTCAGGGAAGACCCGCTCAATCGATGTGGAAGTCGACTTGTGAAAAGCAAACCCTTCAAGTGCCGTGAGGCATTGAAGACGCTGCGCACAACAGACGTTAAGAAGTCGATGGGATTTACACAATCTACTCTGCATAGCTTGACTAACTCCCGTCTACTGCTGCTGAAATTTAACGTAAGTTTACATCAGGCCTAAATCTCACTGCAATGCCATGCGATTGAGGCTTCTAAGGACCAGATTTCAAAGGCATTTAATCACCTAATAAAGGTTCAAGAGCACCTTGAGTGAGTCACTCACCAGCCTCCCATTTCCTTTCAATGGGTTTTGAGCACCTGACCAATTTAAATGTCTTAGTAAATTCCACTAGGCACATAAACCTTTTGTAAATCGAGACAATAGGCTGAAGGATATTTAGACACCTAGCAGTGCTTTCAGAAACACATAGGCACCTCGTCCCCATTGTAATCAACCAGAGATAGATGTCTGGAACCAGATTTTTAAAAAGGGGACTGACAGCACTTTCTTGCAATAGGCTTGATTAACCTCACAGAATGAGCTTTAATGCCTTGGAGGTCCATTGTATTCAGAATGCAGCTGTGTGTGTGTTCTTGTGAAGAGAAGAGACCCCGTTGTGGGGTCAGAGGGACTAATCATCTGATAGATCTCATAGTGGAGATGAGGTGATCTATGCTAAGCTCATTACCATGCATGTAGGTTCTTTTAGTGTTTGGAATAGGTTCTCTCGGTGGTGTTTTTCCAAAAGAATAAATTAGGCTTGCTTACACAGAACTGTGTGGTAAGTTGTAACTGAGGTAATTACACAGTGCTCCATTACTGAGTGGAGAATCAAAGCAGGGCTGCTTAGGTAGACTGTCTTTTGAGGGACAAAAACACAGTGAAGGGAACTGTTCATCCGGGAAAGGCCCCAGACAGCAAGGAGAGAGATTTGGATTTCCAACCAAGAAAGGCAATGTTTAGGGAGTTGGAGGAGTTGGCCCTTGCTGGACTATTAAGGGAAAATTTAGGTGAAGTTGACCTGAACTGTAAAAAAAATCTGGGCCTAAACATTGAGATCTATGTGAAAATTCCACTGTGTGCCTATCTGCACCTTTGAAAACCTGGCTGTTGGAAGCCCATCTCCCACTGAATGTCAGTGAGAACTGGGCTACTTAATGGCTTTTGAAACTGAGACTTACTCTCCTAAGTCACTTGGGTGATTTTGTAAATTTTACCTCTACTCAGCCAGAGTGAGAATGATAAAGAAAAAGGAAGGAAACCTGCTAAAGGGAGATTTCATGGATGTGAGAACTCTGCACTCATCAGAGGCATCGTATTTTGGGATTGTGCTATGTGTGCATTGTGCATCTGTTGCACTTGAAATTTGAGTAACATACAGTGTGTCTGAAACCTAAACCTGGGACTAAACTGAGGAGTTGTTCTCGTTTCCCACTCGCAGCTGTTTTATTGGAACTAGTCTCTAAGTTGCCTGCACTTTACTTGGTGTGCAAAATAAAAATAAACCTGGAAAGCAGTGTGTGGAAAGGCCTGAACCTATTTATGAGACTGGAAATAAAAAGTGATTTTCAACAAAACAACAAAAACATGACGGAGAAAGAGTTGGATTTTGAGGCTGAGATTTCTCAAGGGACCAAGGAAGTTCAAAGTCTGTGGCAATTAGAAAACAAGTTCCCTTCAGGCCCCTTTGAAATTTCCAACCTAAAGATGAAGTGTGATATGAGAAGTTAGACAAAAGACAATCTCTTTGGGGCTCAATTCCCCACCTCAGGCATTGTGGTAAACATAATTATTTTCTCCCACCCATTTCTCCTGTAAGCTCTTCGGGGTAGGAGCTGTCTCTCACCGGTGTGGGTGCAGGGCCCATTACCCTGTGATGGCCTTCTACAAAAGGAAAATAATAATAGTTTTGTGAATTGTCATCAACTCTTATGAAGTGGGTTTTGGCCCAAAAATGAAAAAAAATTAAGATAAGTGGAAGAGAGGGACCCGAGGCAGATAACGTGAGTTGTGCGTCTCCTCCTTTTCCCTGCTGGACAGTCAATGCTACTACAACATCCGGGTATTAAAAACAGCCCTGACCGAGGGAGGAGCTCCCCCACCTCCCCTGGCTGCACCACTCCCTGCACCACAGCACCTTTGCACGGGGGGCTCAGCCTGAATTTTCTCTCTTCTTTCTTTGACATTGTCCAGGAAACCAATTTCCAAAGAGCCACAAACACAGAAGAGGGGACTGAGAAAAGAGAACTTGGAAAGGACGAGAGGTGCACAACTGTGGACATTTACTCTAAAAGCGGATGTAACTTCTGATGGACAATGAGAAAGCTCCAATGGCCTCCAGGCCCTGGGCACTGGATGGCTGCAGAGGGAGGAGGGAGAGCAGGTGTCTACAGTGTTGTGTAAATGAGAACTATATGAACTCAACACACCTCCATTTAAAGAGCCCATGGGAATTACTTGCAAAGCATTACCTTGTGGCTAAGACAAAGGAGTGGAACAAAACATCATGGTTGAATACAGGTTCTGTGGAATATTCCTCTTTGACTTTGAGTAACTCACTTAATTGCCTTGTGCCTCTGTTTCCTCATCAGTTAAACAGGGATCATTAAATCCTTCGTCTCTCTTATCCATTAAATGTGAATCCATTTCTGCCGGTGACAGCCTCTTACTATATGTCCACGCAACACCCAGCAGAAAGGGGCCCAGTACCAGTCTGTAGGTCCTACCATGATACCAATTAGAACAATCAGAGGCAACCCAGGGTGGGGGACGAGGGGTAAGGTGACCATGCAGATTTCTGCCAGGGTTTATTGGCCAGGTCTCCTCCCTGTTCAGCGGCTCTGGGAGCAGGCTGTAAGCTACGGCCGCAGGGAGATGGAGGAGCAAACACTTTGCTATAGGAGCTGCAGGGAGGGGCAGCTGAGGGTAAATCGTGTGCGTGTCTTTGAACGGTGCCCTCCGCCCACCCTCAGCAGGTCTCAGGCGCCTCTGATAGGAATAGTGAGAATACAAAGGAAAAGAGGAAAATGCAGCTGGCCCCGGTGTTCGTGGCAATGACCCATGGAACTCATCCGGTGCCAACCAGGAGTAACGGGGGAGCTGCGATACCACACAGAGATAAGGGCACCCCTGGGTATTCACTGCAATACCTACATTTTAATTGCCCCCAAAGGGGATTGCACGTCATGGTAAATTATGGCTGAGTTGGGGATAATCTGTCCACAGAGACTCATTATAACGTCTGCCTTCCGCCACTTCATTCCGGCTCCCAAGTAAGGTGCCCAGCGCAGGGATAGCAAGAAATGGCAGCGATTAAAGAAATAAAGGGCCTTACTCACACTGCTCTGCCATGGCATTACCCAAGGGATCCATGAGCTCAGTGCTAACCCCTAACACAGCCCTGCTTCCCTGGCTCTGTCACCCCCTCTGTGTGTGGGGTCTAGGGGCTGGCTAAGGTTAAAGGCTATGCCAGCAATGTCGCAAACCACTGCTAAGCCTTTAGCACAGAGGCACAATAGAGGTGCACGAAGGGCCTTACCAGGCCAGTGAAGGAGCAGCTTTGTTAAGTTAAATGAACGTTAATCGTCTCAAGACCCTTCCCCCCACGAACACTGGCTGTTCAACGGGATGGCAAGAGAACATGCCCGAGGCCCAGAAAGAGGCAGAGTGATGCTCATCCCAGTGGAAAGAGAAGGGATGGGGTTGGGGGCCATGCTCAGACTGTAATTCAGAGCACTTGGGTGAGATTCCCGCCTCTTCCACAGACTCCTTTTGTGACCTTAGGCAGTTCAATCAGCCTGAGATTTCCGAGAAAGCCAACAGGAGCTAGGAGCCCAATGGCCAAACAACATTGATGAGTTCTGGGAGCCTTGCTCCTTTGGAAATCTCACCCACAAGTTCTCTCTCCCTCAGTTCCCCCTTGTCAAATGGGGCTGGTAACCCTTCCTGGGTTTGTGACCTCTTAAAGGCACAGACAATCTCACGGTGTTTCCGAGTAGCACCCAGAACACTGGGGCCACGACCTTCCTGGAGTTGTTAGGGCACATTGTACTGCCAGTGTCTACTTGATTGCAAAATGTGATCCAAGTGGAGCATGGCAGGTACGCTGTCCATCTGCACAGCGGTGACTTTCACCCGCACAGATCATCACACAAGTGCATGACCACATCCATGTGCACAAAGAGATAGAAACGGCACAGGAGCAGTGGCTTGTACAAACGAAAGACAAATCTGTTTGCAACAGAGACCGCTACCTGAACACCTGGCCCATTTCACTCTGATTTTACACTCCTGGGTGGAATTCACTGGCTTGTGTTACGCGGTGGGAGACACTAGGGCTGGGTCTACATTGATGGCAGCAAACTCGCCACCGTCAGATCGATTCCTCTGGATCAACTGAGCGGGCTTTGTAGACGCGCTCAGTTGATCCAGCAAGCGAGGCAGTAAAACCACTACGGTACGTGGCGTAGTGCTGCGTCGAAGGGAGCGCTGCTCTCTTTGACGGTGCGTGGAGGAGACGCTGTCAAGTCGATGGGAGATGCAGAAGTGATTTACGTCACTTGCGTATCTCCTGTCGACTGCCGCCGAACCACAAAGGTAAGTGTAGACCGGGCCTAGATGATATTTAACATCCCTTGTCCCCTCATCATTGATGGGTTAGATTCTCAGCTGGTTTCAATCTACATAGCTCCTTTTTTTCCAATGGAATTAGTCCTGATTTACACGAGCAGGGTGAGCGACAGAGGGAAATTAGCCCCATTGAACCTAACGGAGTTACTCAGGAGTGGGATAACGGTGAGTGAGAGGAGAGTCTTCACTTTGGTGGAGATGAGGATCTGGCCCTTTCAGTATAACACTGTTACCCTTATTTATGCCAGCTGGGGAGCATGTCCTGGGGGTCTATGAGCATCCTCTAAAATGATGCAAAAACACAGTTAATTGGTGACTCTCCTGAGGTCTCAGTCCAGGCGCCTTGAAGGAATTCAGAGACCGGGTCCCAAAGGGACCTTGGGTGATTAAAAGACCATGGACAGCCTAACGGCTGTGAGAAGCTGTGAAAAAGCTCTGGGGCTCTGCAGCACCATGTGACGATATGTTGTGGACAGCCCTGGTTACCTGCGGAGACGATTAGCTCTGCAGGCTGGATAACAAAAGCCCACACCGGACAGTTCTCCTGTGTGATGTGTTGTTCTGGATAAGAAAACTGGACGCTTCTACTGAGGAGTCATGGCCAGGGGCAGAGGAAAAATGGCATTCAGCTGGATCATCCTCTCCCAGTGCAGCCAGTGTAAGACTCTTGGCTTGGTAAAGATTTTCTCTCTGTCCCTCAGTCTCTTCCTCTCTTGAAATCTGTCCGTCTCCGCCTCACGCAAAGGCAGATGTCACCCAAATATTTTCTTTAAAGAAAAATTCATCCATCCATCTCTCCTTCCTTCTCTCCGCAGTACCTGCCTGCCTGTTTCTGTTGTGGGTTTCTTGCATTTATCTCCCTCTCGTCTTTAATCTCTGTGTGGCTATGTACACACTACAGCTTAGGTCAGTGTAAGTTACACTGTTCAGGGGGTTGAATAGGTCAGTGTAACTTACGCTGGTTTAAGTGCTGCTGTGGACAACTCTATGTCAATGGAAGAGCTCCTTCTCCAAACATAGCTATCGCTGCTCATGAGGGCTAGGGTAATTAATTGATGATAGAGCTCTATTCCATCAGCTTAGCCTGTCTATACTAGCAGTGCTATAGCAACGCTGCTGTGAGTTATGTAGTATAGCCAGCATGTTATAACCCCAACATGGCATCGTCTCCCTTTCAACCGGGCCTCTCATGCATGTGGAAAACTCCCTGATAAAATACAAGTAGAACATTCATTTTTGTCCTTCAATATGACCTTAGAAATCCCCTGTCATGATATTTACAAAACGCAGCCAGCTGATCAGAGCCAAGAACATGACAAGATGTTGCTATTCCTCTTTTCTTTTTTCCTTTTTATCTAACACCCATAAAAAACCCCAAACAATTCATATCATCAACAAAGCTGGGACAATCCTTCACCAGATTCATTTGTTCATATGCTGCATCTGCACCCTCTCCTATAACAGAAACACATAGCAGCACCTGCATTGGTAAAAATGAATCCCTACCAAAACACACAACTCCACTGCACACACAATCATCCCTCTGCAGAGGGGAGGAGAGCAGGAACAAAGCACATATGACAAACTTTAGTCATATTACCTAATCCACCAACGGAAGGCTCTAAAATACCCCATCTTTATCACCATAGGAAGCGTCTATATAGAATAGAGTTGAAGAAATTAGAACCTGATAGGAGAGGAGAGAAGAAACTGGAATAGAATAGAATAAATTAGGACATCCCCTTTGTCTGTTCGTCTTTGGATGGTAAGATCTTCAAGGCGGACATTTTCTCTTTCTGCGTTCTGCACTGCACAGGGAAGACCTGATCCCAACCTGCTCATCTTATTAGCCATCCTCGCTGACTCCCACCAGCACACCCCCATGTATTTAGTCCTTGTATGAGCTATAAGAAATGAATGGAACAGAAGATGGTTGAATGGAAAAGAAGAAAGGGCAATTAAATTGATAGCATGAAATAGAATCGATGAATTATTAGAGTCCTGATTCTCCACTCACTTTCACCACATTTATGATGGTTAGAAAGGTTTACCCTTGTAGATTAAATTGTGGTGTGCTCTGAATAAACAAACCATAATTTATTGAGATTGCTAATCTGGCTGCATTTTCTCTGTGTCTCCAGGAATGACACTGTCTCGCATGGATATGGAGAATCGCACTGTGGTGTCAGAATTCATTCTCGTAGGAATACCCAACACCCAAGGCCATGAGACCATCCTTTTCATCAGCTTCTTAGCTTTCTACCTCTGCACCCTGCTGGGCAACGTGCTCTTTTTCTCAGCCATCATTTCCGACACCCGCCTGCACACCCCCATGTAATTCTTTCTCTGCAATCTCTCCATCGTGGACCTTGGATTCACCTCCGTCAGCACCCCTAAAATGCTGGTCAATCTCTGGACCAAGACTAGAAACATCTCACTGGGCGGGTGCATGTCCCAGGTCTTCTTCTTCCACTTCCTAGGCAGCACCGAGGGCCTGCTCTGCACAGTGATGGCCCTTGACAGGTACGTGGCCATCTGCCACCCGCTGCGTTTCCTGATCATCATGAACTGGAGGGTGTGCGCCATCCTGGCTGCCGGCACCTGGATCACCAACTCCTTCCATGCCACCATTCTCACCAGCCTGACCTTCACGCTGCCCTACTGCGGGCCTAATGTGGTGGACTATTTCTTCTGTGACATCTTCCCCGTGGCCAAGCTGGCGTGCACGGACACGTACATCATTGACACCGTGACTTTTAACATGATTGGGGTGCTGCCCATGACATGCTTTTCCCTCATCCTTGTATCCTATGTCCGCATCTTCTACTCCATCCTGAAAATCAACTCAGCCGAAGGGCGGCGCAAAGCAGCCTCCACTTGCGCCTCACATCTGACTCTGGTGATGCTGTTCTTTGGGCCCTCCACCATCATCTACACACAGCCAAAGCTGAGCAAAGGGATGGTGACAGCTGTGCAGGTCTTGGGCAATGTGGTCACTCCCATGCTGAACCCGGTCATCTACACGCTGAGGAACAAGGAGGTGAAAGGGGCTCTGAGGAAACTGAGAGGGGGTCAAACGACAGCACGTTGATGTCCTGCATCTGCAAAAGTAGCATGTGGGTGTGCAGTGAAATATGTCTACGAATTCCTCCACATGGCTCTTCAGTGGCTTGGGTGAGAGTCTGTCTCTCTCCTTCCCGATACAGCCTCACCTACCTAGCTGGAGCTCTACAAATCACTCAAATGCTCCTAAAAGCATTTAGCTGTCTTGGCCATGCTTTAAGACTCACATGGTCAAAGCTGCCTAAGGGATACTCTCAGTGTGTATTAAAATGAATAGGAATTGGAGATCCAAATCTGGAGGCTGACTTTGAAAATCTCAGCCTTACTGCACAAATCTACAGATGCAAGGGCAGCAATTTCTTCAAATTCAAGAAGGGGAAGAAAATAATTCTGTTCACCATCCGGAACGAAGCATAGATTAGCAAGAACCTGTGCTAGAAAGCTGCCTAATGTTTCTGGCAGAACAGCTGGGTTTTCAGTGTAGCCTGAATTTCAACAGATTTGTGGTAAAATTTTCAAAACCACCTAAATGATTTAGGAACCTAAATCCCATTTTCATAGACTCACAGAAGAATAGGATAGGAAGGGACCTCAGGAGGTCATCTAGTCCAGCCCACTGCTCAGAGCAGAACCAACCACAACCACATCAGACGTGATGAAGTCATTTAGGAATGTAAGGCACCTCTTCGCTGCTGTCAGCAAATTTGTGACCATCAGATCAATCTATCCAGATTGATTGAGCGGTCAAGAAAGTCCCACTCAATCGATGTGGAAGTCGACTTGTGAAAAACAAACTCTTCAAGTGCTGTGGGGCAGTGAATACGTTTTGCACAACGGACGTTAAGAAGTCGATGGGAGTTACACAATCTACTCTGCATAGCTTGCGGAACTCCCGTCGACTGCCGCTGAATTTTAAAGTAAATTTACACCAGGCCTAAATCTCACTGCAACGCCATGCGATTGAGGCTTCTAAGGACCAGATTTCAAAGGCATTTAATCACCTAATAAAGGTTCAAGAGCACCTTGAGTGAGTCAATCACCAGCCTTCCGTTTCCTTTGAATGGGTTTTGAGCACCTGACCAATTTAAATGTCTTAGTAAATTCCACTAGGCACATAAACCTTTTGTAAATCTAGACATTAGGCTGAAGGATATTTAGACACCTAGCAGTATTTTCAGAAACACATAGGCACCTCACCCCCATTCAAATCAACCAGAGATAGATGTCTGGAACCAGATTATTAAAAAGGGGACTGACAGCACTTTCTTGCAATAGGCTTGATTAACCTCACGGAATGAGCTTTAATGCCTTGGAGGTCCATTGTATTCAGAGTGCAGCTGTGTGTGTGTTATTGTGAAGAGAAGAGACCCCGTTGTGGGGTCAGAGGGACTAATCATCCGATAGATCTCATAGTGGAGTTGAGGTGATCTCTGCTAAGCTCATTAGCATGCATGTAGGTTCTTTTATTGTCTGGAATAGGTTCTCTCGGTGCTGTTTTTCAGTAAGAATAATCTAGGCTTGCTTACACAGAACTGTGCGGTAAGTCTTTTGAGGGGAAAAAACACAGTGAAGGGAACTGTTCATCCGGGAAAGACCCCAGACAGCAAGGAGAGAGATGTGGGTTTCCACTCAAGAAAGGCAATGGCTAGGGAGCTGGAGGAGTTGGCCCTTGCTAAACCATTAAGGGAAAATGCAGATGCAGTTGACCTGAACTGTAACAAAAATCTGGGCCTAAAC
Source organism: Mesoclemmys tuberculata (assembly GCA_007922155.1). Taxonomy (NCBI): domain Eukaryota; kingdom Metazoa; phylum Chordata; order Testudines; family Chelidae; genus Mesoclemmys; species Mesoclemmys tuberculata. The sequence continues at coordinate 2,980,380 of ML675636.1, read as the reverse complement.
ACCGAGATCCATGTGAAAGTCCCACTGTGTGCCTATCTGCACCTTTGAAAACCTGGCTGTTGGAAGCCCATCTCCCACTGAATGTCAGTGAGAACTGGGCTCCTTAATGGCTTTTGAAAACGAGATTTACTCTCCTAAATCACTTAGGTGGTTCGGAAAATTTTACCTTCTACTCAGCCAGAGAGAGAAAGATAAAGAAAAAGGAAAAAAAACTGCTAATGGGAGATTTCATGGATGTGAGAACTCTGCGCTCATCACACGCATTGTATTTTGGGCTTGTGCTATGTATGTATTGTGTGTTCTGCATCTGTTGCACTTGAAATTTGAGTAAGATGCAGTGTGTATGAAACCTAAACCTGGGACTAAATTGAGGATTTGTTCCTGTTTCCCACACTTAGCTGTTTTATTGGAACTTTTCTCTAAGTTGCCAGTGCTTTTTCTAGGTGTGGAAATTAAAAATAAATCTGGAAACCGGTGTGTGGAAAGGCCTGGACCAATTTATGAGACTGGCAAATAAAAAGTGATTTTTACCAAAACAACAAAAGCCTGAAAGGAAAAAAGAGTTGGACTTTGAGGCTGGGATTTCCAAAAGGTCCAAGGAAGTTCGACGTCTCTGACAATTAGAAAACAAGTTTCCTACAGGCCCCTTTGAAATTTGCAACCTAAGGTAGGAGTGTGATATTCGAAGTTAGACAACAGACAATCTCTTTGGGGCTCCATTCCCCACCTGAGGCATTGTGGTACACAATTCTTTTCTCCCACCCATCTCTCCTGTAAGCTCTTTGGGGCAGGAGCTGTCTCTCACCGGTGTAGGTGCAGGGCCCATTACCCTGTAATGGCCTTCTACAAAAGGAAAATCATAATTGTTTTGTGAAGTGTCCTCAACTCTTATGAACTTGGTTTTGGCCCATAAACAACAAAAAAAAAAAATAAGACAAATGAAGGAGAGGCACCCAGGGCACATAATGTGAGCCATGGGGCTTTTCCTTTTTCCTGCAGGACAGTCCACACTGCCACAACATACCGGTATTAAAAACTGCCCTGACAGATTGAGGAGCCCCCTACCTGAGTTCGCTGCACCACTCCCTGCACCGCAGCACCCATTTGTACAGCCTGAATTTTCTCTCTTCTTTCTCTGACATTGTCCAGAAAACCAATTTCCAAAGAGCCACAAACCCAGAACAGGGGACTGAGAAAAGAGAACTTGGAAAGGAAGAGAGGTGCAGTACTGTGGACATTGACTTTACAAACGGCTGTAACTTCTGATGGAGAAAGGGAACGCTCTATTGGCCTCCAGGGGATGGGCACTGGATGGCTGTAAAGTGAGAAGGAGGGAGAGCAGGTGTCTATAGTGTTTAGTAACTGAGAACAGTATCAACTCAACACACCTACATTTAAAGAGCCCATGGGAATTACTTGCAAAGCATTACCTTGTGGCTAAGAAAAATGAGTGGGACACAGGAGATGGGGGTTAAAGTGCAAGTTCTGTGGATGATTCCCTGTTTGACCTTGAGGAACTCACTTGATTGTTTTGTACCTCAGTATCCCCATCAGTTAAACAGGGATCATTAAATCCTTTGTCTTTCTCATCCATTAAATGAGTATCCATCTTAAACAGTGACAGTGTCTCACTATGTGTTCATGAAACACCCAGGAGAAAGGGGCCCATATCTGAGTTCCACTCTGTAGGTCCTACCATAATACCAATGATATCGATCAGAGGTGACCCAGGGTGGGGGAATGAGGGGTCACGTGACCATGCAGATTTCTGCCAGGGTTTTATGGCCAGGGCCCTTCTCCTCAAGGGCTCCTGGAGCAGGCTGCAAGCCGCGGCCGTGGGGAGATGGAGCAGCAAAGGCTTTGCAGTGGGAACTGGAGAGAGGGGCACTGAGAGTAAAGCGTGTGTGTCTTTGAACCATGCCCGCTCCCCACCATCAGCAGGACCCAGCCCCCTGTGATAGGAACAGTGAGAATATAAATGAAAAGAGTAAAATGAGGCCCTGGCACTGCCCTTTGTGACAGTGACACATGGAACTCAAGTGATGCCAACGAAGAGTAACGGGGGAGCTGCTACCCAGCACCGTGATAAGCCCCCCTGGGTATTCACTACAGTACCTACATTTTAATTCTCCCCAAAGGCGATGGCACTTCATGGTATGCTATGAGTGAGTTGGGGGTAATCTGTCTACAGAGACTAATTACCACTTCTGTCTTCCACCACTTCATTCCGGCTCTCAAGTAAGATGCCCAAGACAGGGATAGCAAGAAATGGAAATGATGAAAAGAATTGCAAAGGGCCGTATTCACACTGCTCTGCAAAGAGAGCAGCCAACGGATCCATGAGCTCAGTGCGGACAAACCCCTAACACAGCTCTGCTTCTCTGGCTCTGTCACACTCCTCTGTGTGTGGGGTCTAGGGGCTGGCTTAGGTAAAAGGCTATGCCAGCGATGTAGCTAACCACTGCTAAGCTTTTAGCAGTGAGGTACAATACAGGTGCGAGATGATCCTTACCAGGCCAGTGAAGGGGCAGCTGTGTTAAGTTAAATGAACGTTAATCCTCTAAAGACCCTTTCCCCCCACGAACACTGGCTGTGCAATGGGATGGTAAGGGAACATGCCCAAGACCCAGAAAGACGAGGAGTGATGTTCACCCCAAGGCAAAGAGAAGGGATGGTGTTGGGGTTGATGCTCAGACTGGAATCCACAACATTTGGGTCAGATTCCTGGCTCTTCCACAGAATCCTTTTGTGAACTTAGTCAGTTCAATCAGTCTGAGATTTTCAAGAAAGCCAATGGGAGTTAGGAGCCCAATGTCCACTGCACTTGAATGAGTTTTGGGAGCCTGGCTCCTTTGGAAATCTCACCCTCAAATTTTCTGTGCCTCAGTTCCCCTTTGTCAAATGGGGCCGGTAACCCTTCCTATGTCAGTGACCTCCTAAAGGCAGAGACACGCTGTGTCTGAGCAGCACCCAGAACACTGGGGCCACAATGTTCCTGGGGTTGCTAGGGGCCGCTCTCCCGCCAGTCCCTAAGGGACTGTAAAAAGTGATCCCAAGTAGTGCACGGACTGGCGCTGTCCATCTGCACAGCAGTGACTTTCACCCGCACAGATCATCAGACACCTGTCGACCACATCCAGGTGCACAGAGACAGAAGGGGGCAAGGGAAGCAGTCAGTACAAACCAAGGAGAAAGCTCTGTTCGCGACAGAGACTAGCCGAACAGCTGGCCCAGCTCACTCCTAGCTTGTCTACACGGCAGGAGAGACTAGACGATAAGTAACATCCCATGTCCCCTCCTCATTGACGGGTTAGATTCTCAGCTGGTATAAATCTACAGAGCTCCTTTGTTTCCAATGGAATTAGTCCTGATTTACACCACCAGGGTGAGTGACAGAGGGGAATCAGCCCCACTGAACCCAATGGAGTTACTCAGGGGTGTGATAGCGGCGAGTGAGAGGAGAATCTTCACTCTAGTGGAGATGAGGATCCAGTACTTTCAATTTAACACTGTTACCCTTACTTATGCCAGCTGAGCAGCTTGCCCTGGGGGTCTATGAGTGTCCTCTAAAATGATGTGAAATCTCAGTTCACTGGTGACTCTGCTGAGGTGTCAGACCAGGAGCCTGTAGGGAATTCAGAGACGGGGTCCCAAAGGGACCTTGTGTGATTTAAACACCATGGATATCCTATGAAAAAGCTCTGGGGCTCTGCAACACCACGTGGCGATACGTTGTGGACATCCCTGGTTACCTGCGGAGACGATGAGCTCTGCATACTGGATAACAAAAGCCCACAATGGGCACCTCTCCTGTATGATGTGCTGTTCTGGCTAAGAAAACTGGATGCTTCTACAGAGGAGTCATGGCCAGGGGGCAGAGGAAAAATGGCATTCAGCTGGATCATCCTCTCCCAGTGCAGCCAGTGTAAGACTCCTGGCTTGGTAAAGATTTTCTCTATGTTCTTCAGTCTCTTCCTTTCCTGAAATCTGTCCGTCTCTGCCTCACACGAAGACCTATATCACCCAAATATTTTCTTTAGAGAAAAATTCATCCTTCTGTCTGTCCCTTCTTCTCTCTGCAGTACCTGTCTCCCTGTCTCCATTGTGGGTCTCTAGCATTTATCTACCTCTCGCCGTTCATCCCTGTGTGGCTATGCACACACTACACTTTAGGTTGGTGTAAGTTATGCTGTTCACGGGGTTGAATAAACCAGCGGAAGTTACACCGACCTAAGTGCTGTTGTGGAGAACACTATGTCAATAGAAGAGCTTCTTCCCCGGACATAGCAATTGCTGCTTGCAAGGGTGGGAGTAACTAAATTGATGCTAGAGCTCTGTGCCATTGACTTAGCCTGTCTGTACTAGGAATGCTACAGCGATGCTGCTGTAAGCTCTTTAGTGTAGCAACATGTTATAACCCCAACACGGCATCTTGTCCCTTTCAAACGGAACTCTCATGCATGGGGAAAGCTCCCTGATACAATGCAAATAGGATACATCATTTTTGTCCTTTCAATCCGACCTTAAAAATCCCCTTGGCCATGATATTTACAGAATGCAGCCTGCTGATCAGAGCTGAGGACGTGACAAGATGTTGCTAGTCCTCTTTTCTTTTTTCCTTTTTCTCTAACACCCATAAAAGCCCCCAATCAATTCATATCATTAACAAAGCTGGGACAATCCTTCATCAGATTCATTTGTTCATATGCTGCATCCGCACCCTCTCCTATAACAGAAACACATAGCAGCACGTACATGGGTAAAAATGAATCCCTACCAAAACACACGACTCTACTGCACGTACAATTATCCCTCTGCAGAGGGGAGGAGAGCAGGAACAAAGCACATATGACAAACGTTAGGCATATTACCTAATCCACCAATGGAAGGCTCTAAAATACCCCATCTTTATCACCATAGGAAGCGTCTATATAGAATAGAGTTGAAGAAATTAGAACTTGATAGGAGGGGAGAGAAGAAACTAGAGTAGAATAGAATGGGACATCCCCTTTGTCTGTTTGTCTTTGGATGGTAAGATCTTCAAGGCAGACATTTTCTCTTTCTCCATTCTGCACTGCACAGTGAGGACCTGATCCCAACCTGCTCATCTTATTAGCCATCCTCGCTGACTCCCACCAGCACACCCCCATGAATTTCTTCCTTGTATTAGCTATAAGAACTGAATGGAATAGAAGATGGTTGAATGGAAAAGAAGAAAGGACAATTAAATTGAGTAGCATCCAATAGAATCGATGAAATATTAGAGTCCTGATTCTCCACTCACTTTCACCAAACTTACGATGGTTAGAAAGCTTTACCCTTGTTGATTAAATTTTGGTGTGCTATGGATAAATAAACCATAATTTATTGAGATTGCTAATCAGGCTGCATTATCTATGAACCTCCAGGAATGACCCCGTCTTGCATGGAGGTGGAGAATCTCACTGTGGTGTCAGAATTCATTCTCTTAGGGATCCCCAACACCCAAGACCATGAGGCCATCCTTTTCATCAGCTTCTTAGCTTTCTACGTCTGCACTCTTCTGGGCAACGTGCTCATTTTCTCAGCCATCCTTGTCGACTCCCGCCTGCACACACCCATGTACTTCTTCCTCTGCAATCTGTCCGTTGTGGACCTTGGATTCACCTCTGTCACCATGCCTAAATTTCTGGTCAATCTCTGGGCCAAGAGTAGAACCATCTCACTGGGCGGGTGCATGTCCCAGGTCTTCTTCTTCCACTTCCTAGGCAGCACCGAGTGCCTGCTCTGCACAGTGATGGCCTTTGACAGGTACGTGGCCATCTGCCACCCGCTGCGTTACCTGATCATCATGAACTGGAGGGTGTGCGCCATCCTGGCTGCCGGCACCTGGATCACCAGCTCCTTCCATGCCACCATTCTCACCAGCCTGACCTTCACGCTGCCCTACTGCGGGCCCAATGTGGTGGACTATTTCTTCTGTGACGTCTTCCCCGTGGCCAAGCTGGCGTGCACGGACACGTACATCATTGAGACCGTGACCTTTACCAACACTGGGGTGGTGCCCATGACATGCTTTTCCCTCATCCTGGTATCCTATGTCCGCATCATCTACTCCATACTGAAGATGGACTCCGCCGAAGGGCAGCGCAAAGCGGCCTCCACTTGCGCCTCACATCTGACAGTGGTGATGCTGTTCTTTGGGCCCTGTGCCATCATCTACACACAGCCACAGCTGAGCAAAGGGATGGCAACTGCTGTGCAGCTCTTGGGCAATGTGGTCACGCCCATGCTGAACCCGGTCATCTACACGCTGAGGAACAAGGAGGTGAAAGAGGCTCTGAGGAAACTGAGAGGGGGTCAAACGACTGCACGTTGATGTGCTGCATCTGCAGAAGTAGCATGTGGGTGTGCAGTGAAATATGTCTACGAATTCCTACGCATGGCTCTTCAGTGGCTTGTGTGATAGTGTCTCTCTCCCTCCCCATAGAGCCTCACCTAACTAGCTGGCGCTCTACAGATCACAAAAACGCTCCTAAAAGCATATAGCTGTCTTAGCCATGCTTTCAGGCTGATATTTTCAAAGCTGCCTGAGGGACAGGCTTACTCAGTCTGCATTAAAATTAATAGATATTGAGATCCTAACCTTGTAGCTGACTTTGAAAATCTCAGCCTTATGGCACAAATCTACAGAAGCCAGGGCAGCATCTTCTGGTAGCTCAAAAAAGGGGAGAAAATAATTCTTTTCATCAACTGGCACGGACCCAATGTTAGCAGCACCTGATCGATTTAGAAGTCTTAGTGCATCCCACGAGGCACTTCATCCTCTTTGTAAATCTCGACCTTAGGCCACATTTTAAAAGATATTTAGGCACCCAGTTGGATTTTTCAAAAACACCTAGCTCCCAGGGAGAACTGGGGTTTCTAACGGCTTTTGAAAACGGGGCTTACTGTCCTACATCACTTAGGTGGTTTTGTAAATTTTACCCTCTACTCAGACAGAGAGAAAGATAAATTAAAAAAGGAAGAAAAAACGCTAATAGAAGATTTAATGGATGTGAGAACTGTACATTCATCACACACAATGTATTCTGGACTTGTTCTACATATGTATTTTGTCTTCTGCATGCATTGCCCTTGAATTTTGCGTAACATTCAATGTGTATAAAACCTAAACCTAGGATTAAAATGAGGGTTGTTTTTGTTTTTCATCCTCAAGCCATTTTATTAGCACTTGTCTCTAAATTGTCTGCGCTTTATCTTTGGTGTGCAAATTAAAAATAAATCTAGAAACTAGTGTGTGGAGACAACTGGATCCATTTATGAGACTGGCAAAAAAAAGTGAAACTTAAGAAAACAGTAAAACATTAAAGGAAAAAGAAGGTTGGACTTCGAAGCTGGGATTTCCAAAGAGCCCAAGGAAGTTAAAAGTCTATGGGAATTGGCCACCTAGCTCCCTTTAGGCCTGGTTGAAATTCCCAGCCTACAGTGGAATTGCGATATTATGTTCATTAGTTTTTGCAGAGGTTGAGTTTAACAGTTATATACCACATAAGACCTAAAATATTTATTATACCAGCACATTGAGCCCAAAAAAATGATATTATTGAGGTCAACAGCTTAGTAGATTTCAAAAAAGGATCAGACATTTCTACGAATAATGAACACTGAGTTATATAAAACACCGTCATCATCATAACCGTCAAGGACTAGTAGTACATTTTCCTTTGAAGCTTTTCTTTGGTGGAAAGTTGGGTTTTCAAGGGACCTGCGCAGGGGTAAACATCACCCTCTAGATGGGAAAGGGAGCTTCTGCAACTGAAAACCTGCTTACAGCAACACACAATCAATTGGGCACCAAAGGAAGTAATTCCACTGGGCCAGAAATTTTTAGAAATCTCACTGCATATAGCGATGGCCACTTTTACGTCACTTGGCGATCCGAACCATAGACTCAAGCGGAGCTATGGCTGGTTCGCTCCAGCTGGGGAATCTGGTCCAGGGTCCCCAGGTCACACACAGCAGATTCACAGCAGTCGGGGATCTGTCCTATTTTACGCTGTGTGTATTTCCAACAATGCCTAGAGGCCTGGCTCCATTGTGACAGGCACTATGCATGGTCATCCTTGCCCTAGGGAGCTGGTGCTCTACACGGCCAAAGGAGGCATCGTTATCCTCATTTTACATAAGGGAAACTAAGGCACACCCAGATCAAATGACACAGGGAGTGTACGGCAGAGCTGGGAACTAAGACGGGCTGTCTGGGGTCCCACTCCAGCACCCTCATCACAGATCCAGCTTCCTTTGTGAATCATTGAGCATGGTCTTTTGGAGCACTGAAGTGCCTGTCCAGGATCCCTGTCAAGGTTCATGGCCCCATTGTGCTGAGTGAGGGAAATAGACAGAGACAGTGCGCTCCAAAGACAGGACTTGCTAATGGGAGACCAGACATGTTCGTGTGGCATAGCAGGGGACGGGGTGGGTGTTTACAAAAATAAGACCACGGGGTGACATACGTTATTTTCTTTGTCTAAACTGAAGAGCTTGGACAGTTCCAAGGAGTGGGATAAGGGCTTGGACGAATCAATGGACTGATGCAGTTTGGCCATTGCTATGTCCCTAAAGAACATCAAACATGCTGGATTCTTCCCTGGAATCCTTTCTTAAAGGATGGTGAAATTCTGTCGTTTTCCCTTTTCCTTCTTGCATTAGAACATGAGAGCCACAGTCACGGCCCAGGGCCCCATTGTGCCAGGGGCTGTACAAATACAGAACAAAGACACAGCTTCTGCCCCACAATGCTAATGCCATGCCCTGCCCGCCTCCCCTCCCCCCCCAGCGGTCAGAATGGCTTTTCGATGGCCCCTGTGACTGCAACCCCACCTCCAACCAGGCCTGAATGGATTTAGCCTTGCCACCCTGGGTTTTGGGCAGTCAGAAAATAACCCTCATGGAGAAATGAATGCCAAGGGACTTGCCCAAGGTCATGCAGGGAGTCTGTGGCAGAGATGGAAAAAAGAACCCAGGAGTCCTGACCCCTCAGTCCAACCTGTTCTTACCACGCAAAATAGAAATGCAATCCGAGAGTCATGCGTGCCAAGCTGTGCTTCTCTAGCCATAAGAGTATTGGAACAAACGCCCCCAGAAGGAGGACTAGAACCCAGGAGTTCAAGCATTAGACCCGTACTCTCCAGCCAGAGCCAGGGATAGATCCAAGAGTCCTGAGATGCACCACCAAGTCGTCCAGTTCTCAGGCAGCTCCTGCTGAAGGCAGGATAAATCATAGCTCACGTCCTGGCAGTTTCCTGCCCCCCCAGTCTCATCAGGGTGTCTTTCATCTCCTTGTTTCTCAGTGCATACACGAGGGGGTTGAGGAGTGAGGTCACCATGGTGTAGAATACAGCCATCACCCTGTCCACAGGGTGCCGGGAACTTGGCCTCAGGTAGATGAAGACCAGGGGCACGGAGTAAGTCACCCCCACGGTGATGTGAGCCATGCAGGTGGAGAGGTCCCGTGCCTGCCCTCAATGGAGCAGATCCTCAGGATGGCTGAGACGATGTAGGCGTTGGAAGGCAGGATCAGGAAGAAGCAAGTCAGAGGCACCAGCCCCACGTCAAGCGACGTCACCATCTTGTTGAGTCCTTTGTCCCCACGCACCAGCTTCAGCACAGCTGGGATGTCACAGAAGACATAGCCTACCTGGTTATTCTGTTGACGTTTGCTGTGTTTAGAAGCACAGAACGATGATGCCTCCAGAGCAGCAATATCAGACGTGTGGTTTGGGCAAAGTGAAGGAAACCCATGTATTTCATTAGGAAGGAGAGCCCGTGGGCCTTGCTCGAATGGAGCACTCCTGCAGATTGCACCTGGGGCTGACAAAGACCGGTACATGAAAGCGCCTTGCTTAATTTAATGCAACAATTCTGACAGAAAACTGCTCTCGCTGCTACCTCAGGCCCAGCCTCTCCCCACACGCAGTCTCTCCCCCCACCGCCCCTGAGCCAGTCCTGACCCCAGTGATCTGCTAGAAGATGCTGCTTTGCGAAGAGTGGAACGGTGCAGGGCTTGGAAGAATTTGTCACACGGAACCAGTGCAGTTGGCAAGGCTAGGCCCTAAAAATCTAGCTTAGGCTGTGAGCAAGAATAGGCCCGTAACTGCTTGGGCAGCCCCTGCATTAAGAAGTGAAACTAACCTTTGTCTGTTATTCCTGCATTAAGTATGTTAGCTGTACAGAAATTGTCTGAGATAAGCAGTGGGTGACTGACCACAAGCCAACAAAACGTCTAACCACAGAACTAAAGTAGATACCAGCAAAGGGCAGCTTCCCTCTTTCTGTTGTCAGCCTAGCTGTCTGTAATCACTAACCAATAGACTAATGAAAAACAAGTTTAAGACCCAATCTCTAATTGAGATTGAGAGCAACGTATTGTGTTGCTAGGAAGAAATATTGCTAAGGTTGAGAGAGACAGGGGTATAACAGGTACCCTCTGGGAACCGCTCGAAGAGACTCTCCGTGGATCCGTCAAGGCCTTACCGGATGCCCCGGACAGGTCGGTTCCCTGGTTGCGGCTCACTATTAGAGTGGATAATGGGTCTCCCCACTCTGTTGCTTTTGGCATGTGCTTTCTTCCTAGGCTTTGGGGTTGCTGCAGTGGGTGGATGCTATTGCTACTGCTTTCGAAACCATGACACTGTTTATTATCCTGGCTGTGTCTATAACTGTCCTTCTCATTCACCAAGTCTGTCTGCTGTTAGCCCAGCTTTTACTAAGCCATCAGCATAATAAAACACTTTATTTAAGCACCTCACGTTGTCGGTCTACCTCTTTCCACCACCGAGATAATACATTAAGAACCCTCCGCCCCAGCGGAGTACAAACGGGTCACCCAGTTGGATGTGCTTGGTGTCAATGGCGTTTTTAGGGGGCACTGTGCTGGAGGGAAGAGGGTGGGGGGCTCAGTAGATAGCCGTGTTCTCTCTGGGTATGTCTCCACAGGGATCAAAAACCTGCAGCTGACCCATGCCAGCCGTGGCTGTGTAGCAAGTGTTTTATCCCTATGGAGCGGTACTCTCTGAGACAGCACGCCCTACATACTGACTCCTGGGCTGAATGCAGTGCTTGGGTCATTAATCATGGCCACTGGACAGTCACGGCACTTTTGATCAAAACAGAGGTTTTAACCTTCATTTCCTGGCTAAATGCTAACATAGACACTTGTAGATACAGAGACAGCTCTAACAGAAGGCAGGTCGTATCCCCAGCTGGCATATCTCACCAAAGCACCAGTGGAGTTAATGCTCCTGGGTCTTTTTACACAGAGCAAACTCACTTTGACTTTTGGCTGAAATGTGTAGGCTCCAAGGTGCATGTCCATCAGGCTACATGTGAGCAGATCTCCTTTCAAAGCAGGGCTGGGTGGGAAAAGGTTTGAAAATTTGACATTTTGAAATGTATCAGAAAGAAAAAAACTAAATCTTAACAGTGTAAACTGAAAATATTTACTTGGGGTAAATAAATGTTTCATCTTGATAATTTCTAAGTTTTTCAGTCAATAGTGACCTTCTCCCCTTCATAAAATGTCTAACGAAAGAGCTGTTTTGACTCAAAAGCCTCACAACTTTGTGGTGTGACAAGATTGAAACGTGATGTTTCTACAGTTTTGACAATTTTTAACCAAAAAGCTATTTTTTTGGGTCAGGTGTTTCATTGAACCCAGCACTGTTTCCTGACCAGCTTAATTTCAAAGGTTCTTTTTCCTGGCATCTGACTGAGCTAAGTGGAGGGTGAAGGGAAGTGTGAGGAACCTCGGAAAGATACAATTTCTACTTGAGTGCATGTGTCGCTCTGGGTTCCTCCATGGCCCCTCATTTACACCAGTGAATGTGACCTCACTCCTGTGAGGGACGGAAGGCTTTTCATCCCCATTTCATAGGCTGAAGTTGTCAAGGATTTTCATAGGGTCCCAATGGATTTGACGCCTCCTTTGACATGCGCAGCATAGGTGACTCACCCAAAGTCACTCAGGCAGTCTGTGCAAACCTTGAACCAAGTCTCCTGAGTTTCAATCTGCCCACAACAAGTTTTGTTGCGCCTACAAAAAGCAAGAAGTCTGCTACATGTTGCTGAGCACTGCATACTGGCAGCGTGTCTGTTAACACGCCAGGCACATACACCTCTCCTTCCCAGAGAGCACTTGGAACGCAGCCCAGCGCTGCGATCGCACGAGCAGCCTTTGCAGGAGGAAAGGTCTCTGCATCTTGCTTAAGAACGCTGGCCCAGATCTTTAGCTGGTGACAACGACCCCCAAGCGATGCGACACTTTTATCTGGATGCCATGGCTTTTGGCTGCTCTCAATCTGGGCAGCGTTCAGCCTTGAGACCTAGAGGTGAAAGGTTTCCTAAGACAGCCTCAGGTCAAGTGCCCCAGTTCTAGCCACCCCGGCAGATCTCGTTTATACTTATTGCGTCTATTATAGTAGCGCCTGGAGGCCCAACTGAGACCAGAACCCTGTTTTGCCAGGGGCTGCACAGACGAACAGCACTAGCGAGCTCAGGACCCCACCTAGCTGGGCGCCACCCAGACACACAGAGCCACAGAGATCAGGACACCAGCGTGCCAGAGCTGCACAGACAAACAGTAACAGAGCTCGGGACCGTCACAGGCTTTACTCACCACGAGGGTGCCTCCTTCCTGGCTGCTCTGGGGATTAGCGCCTTCTAGGCCCAGCACCTTCCGCTGCTCATTCACGCGCCCTGCCGTGTCTCTGCAACACAGAGTGCTCTGTCTTCGTGGCTTGTCCCTCTGGCCAGGTCATTAAATTCCTCCCCTTCCAGGGCAGGAAAGTCCCAGCAGACAATTGTCCTAGGCAGCCTTCTGCTCCGCGACCGGGTCTGTAACGCTGCCCCAGCGGGTGGGGTGGGAACCCAGGCCCACTCGCTACCGTGGGGTCCATCCCAGGAGGACCCTCTGTTTAGCAACGATGGACGGCTTGCTGCCAGCGCCTCTTGCTATTTCTCTGGAGCTCTTCCCACGTCTTCTGGCTCAACACCTCTCTGGGCTTGCCAGCCCAAACTCCCTCCTTCCAGGGAATTGCTGCTTCACTTCATAGCCCCAAACACCCCCTCCTGCTTTCTCCCAGGGAGTGACAGCTGCCAACTTCCTGGCTTTATACCAGCCCCACCTGTTCCAGCCCTGCTTCTCCCCCAGGTGCAGGTTAATTAACCTAATTTAACCTGCTTTGCCTTGCATGGGCTGAATGCTCCTTTGTGCCAAGCACTGCACAGATGCTCCGTAACCATGGCTGGCCCCTCTTTGTTGCTCCGACTCACAGAAACAGACACCTCACTGTGCCTAGCGCTTTGCAGACACACAGTAACTGAGACGGGGAACCCCTTATGCCGGGCAGTGCACAGACGCCCACCCAGAGACAGGTCCACCCCGCAGGAGCGAACTGTGTAGTGGGCAGCTGATAGAATCTAGTGGATGAGTCAAAGAAATGGGTGAGAACTGGTGGGGAGGAAAGAAAAGGTAACTATGTGATCATCTTTTCATAGACTTTAGAGCCTGAACAGACCCTTGTGAGCGTTGCAGTTTCAGGGTTAATTGCATCTCTGCCCCCTTCATGGCAATCCCTTAGATCACACACCTCCAGTCGTCACCTCTCTCTGGGCGGAGATCCATCCACCTCTCTCTCTAGACCAGGGATTTAAGCTTGAAACCACCCTGCAATTTGCTGTGGCTTGCAGCACCTGTCGTTTGCACAGTCTCAGGGACCAGGACAAAGCTGACCAGTGACTGGCGAGATTTCACAGAGCACAGTCCATTTATTTTAGGACCAAAGCATTACAGAGAGAACATACAGGGGTCCTGAAGCCAAACGCCAAGTATCCCTGCAAGTGACCCCAAGGTGTTAATGATTAACCAAGGGCGAAACAATGAGTGATCTTTGCAAGGGCATCTGGGCTAAAACTCACTGCTATGTAGAGGCCAGAATTGAACCCAGGAGTCCTGGTTCCCTGCTCCCCCACTCCAGCTCACCCAACCCCCACTCCTCTCCCACATCCAGAAATAACCCCCCCCCCCCGAGTTAAACAGAGACAAATTCAAAACAGTACCAAAGCCCACATTTATATGTAGGAGGGTGAATAGCCATTGGAACACATGCTCAAGGGAAGCAGTACATGCTCTGGCTTTTGAGGTTTTCAAGTCAAGATTGCCTTTATGGATAACAGACTTTCCGCAAGCATGAGTTATTGGGCTCAGCCCTCTATGGTGAACTTCTGTGGCCTGCCAAATCCAGGTCAGTCTAGAAGATGATGCTGGTCTCCTCTGGCATTAAAAACCTAGCAGTCTGTGAATCCCTGCCTGGCCGTGTGTTCAAGCTGTGAGGCCGTCGCCAAAGCCCTACGCTCTGAGATCTCCCTTCACCTCTTTAAATCTCCCTGACCAAACGCTTCACTCAGAAGGAGGATTTGTCCCCCCAGGTGAAACCAACATCAGACTGGAAGGGTTTAAGGGTAAACGTTCTTGTGGCGATTAGCCCAGAGTCGCCCACTTCAGGGTCCTTGCTCCTGCCTCTGAAGAAGCTGGTACCAGCTGCTGGGGGAAACCCGGCTGGAGGGGCCTCAATAGAAATAGAGAAATTGCCTAACTGTTTCTTTGCTCTGTTTAATTTCTTCTTCAGCTCTGAGGTGTCCTTTCTCTCTGCAGCTTCTTATAACCTTGCATCCTCCCTGTGCTCTCTCCCCTTTCCCCCTGGTGTATTGCACCCCCCTGTGTCACTCACAGCTCTGCCAATATTAAATCCTTGACATTTGCTGTGTTTTTAAGCACATAATGATGTCCTCCCATTGGCAAACTCCCATGGGCATTATCAGAATTGTCCGGGGCAAAGCGAAGGAGATGGCTCATGTATTCCCTGAGTGAGGCGAGTCCGTGGACCTCGCTAGAACGGGTTGGTATTGTAGATTGCACCTGGTGCTAACTAGGAACATTACACTGAAGGTTCGGTCTTTGCTTAATTTAATGCAGCAATTCTCACAGGAAACTGCTCGCACTGATATTCCAGGCCTGGCCTCCCTCTCGGAGTCCCGAGCTCTGCTAGGAGGTGCTGTATTGCAGAACGTGGAATGGGTTACTTAGTAGGATGCGCTCTCTGCTTGGAGTCAGTGCTAAGCCATGTCCCAGACAGCCACTCGGGGAGCACTGGTTTCTGGGAAGACGGCGGGGGACTCAGTAGATGGCCTTGTTCTCTCTCAGTCCTTCCTGACCCCATATCCCAGCACGGAAGCAGGGAATGGGCATGGGGGCACAGCAGAAGATAATCTCTCCTGAGAGTCAGAGCTGACCCCCAGTTGCGAATGCAATGCTTGACTCCTGGAGAACTCATGGCATTTTTGAGCCAAGTAGATGTTTTAACCTTCATTTCCTCGTTAAATTCTAACTTAGTGTAACCCCCTTCCTTCACTGGGTTACTTTGGAGCAGGCAACACTCACCGGTGTGCAAGGGCGCCTAAGGTTTTTAACAATAAAGGAGATCCTGAGTATCCCAGTGTTGATGTGGGGTAGTTGGGAATCCTCTCTCCACCCCTTTGCTGCAGTCCCTTTATTTCTAAAACAAATTAAAATTGGCGGTGCCTCCACCTGGCTGGCCCCTGCACACGCTCAATAGTGGCTTTGGGAGCTGCCAGGACTAGACCTACTCTAAAATTATAATAATCCGAGACATAAATGTAATTTGACAATTGCAATTATACAAACTAAACATCCAATATCCTTAAATTAGAGTTAACAACCTTTCCTTAAGAAAATAAAGAAACATGGCATAACAGGCTGAAATTAAACATAAATCACAGGGGCAGTTGAATAAACCAATTAATAAAAACAGTATTCACTATTAAACTTGCCTACCAGGCATTCACACTGCCATTATTTGCCCCACCTCTGGAGTGTGCACTCCCCCAGAGTTCAGACCCTGACCCCTTTCTTGAGTGGGCGCTTGAAGATCTATAGTAAGCGAGAGCGCTCTGTGGGCTCACTGCACCAGTTCAGCCACAGCATCAGACTGGAGGTTGGCAGCCCTGGCTCTGCTTGAAGGGACTGTGTCTTGGCCTCTTCTCCGTCCCTGTCAGTCTCTCTGCTGCGCCTACCTTACAAGCCCTCCGCTGCTCTGTGGGCAATCCCCACGTCAGCAGGCTCCCGGCAGCAGCTGTAGGACCCCAGCAGCGGTCGGAGGCAACAGCAGCTTTGCGACCTTGTCAACAGGCAGCCACAGCAGCAGCAGCTTTGAGACCCAGCCAGCAGCTTCCAACCTGGGCTGCCTCCGCCCCAGCCCCAAAAGGGAGTCCGCCACATGCCTTTCTCTCCTCCTGGAAGGGGAAGAGTCTCTCTCTTTTCCCCAAGGCATCATGGGAGTTGTAGTCCCCAGGCTCTTCCCAGCTGTAATTAAGTTGGTAGGCCCCTAAAGTACAGGGTGCCTACATTAGTTAATTCCATGCTTGTTATGCAGACAGCTCTAACATAAGGCAGCTCATGCCCCAGCTGGCATAAGTCACCCAAGCGCCATTGGCGTTAATGCCCCTATGCCTTTTTACGCTGAGCAAATTCACTTTGACTGTTGGTTGTAATGCATAGACTCTACAGGGCATGTCTATCAGACTATACATGGGCAAGTCTCCTTTCAAAGGCGGCCTGGGCAGGAAATGGTTTTCCCATCCCAGAAAATTTTTGACATTTTTCTTGGCATCCATCGGGGCAAAAAGTCAAAATCTCAAAAAAAAATTGTGTACCAAAAATCTGCAGGAAAAATATTTCGTTTGGGTGAATCAAATTTAATATAATTTTACAATCTTTTATTTCATTTTTAACCATTTTTCCTTTTAAAACATTTTTATTGTATATTTACTACAATTTCAAAATGAAGTCATTCGGACCCAACCCAAACCTTTCTGGTTTGACAGTGTTAAAACAGGAGGCTTTGACCACCTTGAAAGTTCCCTAACCAAAAAATATTTCAAGCTGCGTTTTCCATTGAACCCAAAACTGTTTTGCAAGCAGTTTTGGTTTTGCTGGATTGACATGTTTTCAACAAAAACAACAACAACATTTCAAAAGAAAATCCTCATCCAGAGGTGCTATTTCAAAGGTCCTTCTTCCTGGCAGCTGGCTGCGCTAAGGAGAGCAAGGGAGGTGTCAGGCAACTTTGAAGGATAACATTTCGACCTGAGTGCATGCATGTCTCTGGTTCCTCTAAGAACCCCCCCCCCCATCTATCCTCATGCCTGTGAGGTAGTGAAGGGGTATCATCCCCATTTCACAGACTGAGGAGCAAACATATTAAATCTAACACTCCCAAAACTGTCCAAAGGAGCTGGGTTCCTGTGACAGAAGCCACCCACCTCTTGAGTGCTTTCTAGTGGCTGGGGGTGATACTGTAATTTTTCCCCCTGCTCCTCACACCCCTCCAGATTACCGACCTTGACTCCGGCTTCTGACGGACATTCGCCTCCTTCTCGGGATTTAGGCCACTTCACCAGTGGAGGAACCCGGGCCACCCACAGCTCCTGGGTTCCAGCCCAGGGACCCTGTACATAACAACCATGTTTAATTAGCTTTAATTAGCTGCCATTGCTTCCCAGGGCCTCTTTCCATCGGGTCCCTTCACCTTCATTAGTTACCTTTGGGTTATAGTTCTCAGGTCCTCTCACTCCCAGAGCCAGTAACTACAGCCAGAGAAGACCCCACATCCTTGCCCCTCTGGTCCTGACCCACTAAGTCCCTGCTGCTCCTTATATCCCTGTGGGCTTTGATCGGCTGCTTCGGTGCAGCCTCTCTAGGCAGGAATTAAGGATTCACCTTTGCTGCTCTTTCTCTGAGGTGGGGTGTAGTAGGACCGTGGGGCCTTCATTAGGGGGCCACAAAGGCCTGGGCCACTCCGTCGCCATTCATTACTCCCTTAGGCTCCTTTGAAACTCCCAGAGGTCACCCATAGAGTCAAGGGCTGAATGGGGAGTTGAATCCTGGTCTCCCAAGTCACAGCTTGCCCGCAATAAACCATTTGCATTTTGTAATGGTCACTTCGATCGGCCCTACTAATGCTAGGAGCCACGCTACATGTTTGAGTGACATCTACTTGCACTTTGTCTAATAAGAAACGATCTACATGCAGAGAGACGAGGCGGAGGTGGTCATCTCTTTTATTTGGACCAGCTTCTAGTCTAGAACAAGCGGTCTAGTTACACAGAGCTCTTCTGCAGGTCTGGGAAAGGTACGAAACTACAACAACAATGAAAACATCTACATGCAGTCAACTGTTTTGAGCATCCTTTGCCAGTGCAAATCTCTCTGCCCATTTGTCAAACACACTGGCCCAGATCTTTAGCTGGTGAAAATGCTGTTTCAAAGGCTAATTATCTTGTTGAGACACTCACCTTTAGCCCCAACCCAGTATTTCCTTCCCAGAGCCGGGGATAGAACCCACAAGTCCTAATTAATCTTATCCTTGGTGCATAATCCTGTGGCTGGCCCATTGCCCAGCAGTGAATTTTATTGCACCATCCTGGAAAGAAACACTTGCCTCCACCCCAGTCTTCTCACAGCCCTCTTGATTTCCTCGTTTCTCAGGATGTAGACGACGGGATTCAGTGCTGGAGTCACAGTAGGATAGAAAACAGCTGCCACCTTCCGCAGGGGGTGGCCAGACGTGGGCTCCATGTACACCAGGATGCAAGGGCCATAGAGCAGGACAACCACGGTGAGGTGGGCAGCACAAATGAAGAAGGCTTTGCGCCTCCCCTCCTCGGAGTGCATCCGGAGCACAGCCGAGATGATCCAGATGTAAGAGTCCAGGAACAAGACCAAGGAGCTCAGGGCCACCACCCTGACGTTGGCAAAAAGGAAAGCCTCATTCACGGAGGTGTCGGCACAGGCCAGCTCCAGCAGAGGTGGCACGTCACAGAAGCAATGGTCCAGCTGATTGAGGCCACAGAAGGGGAGAGAACGAATGGAGAGAGCGCTGAATGGAGAGAGCCTGCCATCCATGTCCCAGCCACCAGCTAGAAGCACGCCCTTTTGTTCATGGCGCTGCTGTAGTGCCGGGGGTCACATATAGCCACGTATCGGTCATAGGCCATGACAATCAGCAGGAAGTCCTCGGTGTTGCAGTGTCGGTTGAAGAGAGAGAAATTGATACAATTTAGGGAGGAAGAAGCACTTCCAGCATGGTGAATGTTCTGAGAATTGACAAGTAAATCTTGGTTAAGTGACTGATGGACAGACAGACAGATTACATAGTCCTCACTCTTAGAAAGAAGAGCGCTGTGGCTTCATAGATATTGCTGCTCAGAGATCAATTTAGTGCAATATTCTGCCTCCAATCCCAGATGGATCACAAACTGAATATGAGCCAACAGTGTAAGAAATGGTCCAACTAACCCAGAATCCTGTCTTCCGACAGTGACCAATGTCAGATGCTTCCAAGGGAATGAACAGAAAAGGGCAATTATTGAGTGAGCCATCCCCTGTCCTCCAGTCCTAGTATCTGGCAGTCAGAGGCTTTGGACTGCATCCCTGACCATCTTGGCTGACAGCCACTGAAGGCCCTCTCCTCCGTGAACTTATCTAATTCTTTTTTTTTAACGCAGTTATACTTTTGGCTTTCACAACTTAGTCTAGTAATAAATTCTACAGGTTGACTGTGCGTTGCATGAAGACGTACTTGTGACCCGTCCGTGCCCAGGGTAGCCCACTGATAATGCCAGGGTCAGGGCAGGCTGTAAAAGGAGAGCGAATTCTCCCAGTATTGGTGGGTGACACTGCAGTCAGACTTCCCAACCAGCCACAAACAGTGCTTCTGATTCCCCCACACGGGTTATCAAGAAGCCACTGTGCAAATACACACAGCCCCCTTCACTGCATTTCAGTCTCTGGCTCCCAAACTGACACTTGGTCCAGTAAAGAGACCAGTTATTTAAACTCTATGCTCTTTACTCCAAAGATTCCCTCTGATCCCAAAGGACCAGCCACAGGACCAGTTCACTATAAGTTTGGATCTTACCCAAAATCCCATGCTGCCAGCCAATCCTTTAGTAACTAAAACTAAAGGTTTATTAATAAAATAAAAACAAACAATAAGAGAAATGTTAAAGGCTTAAAGCAATCAGATATATACAAATGATTTGACAGTCCATATACATCAGGTTTCTAGAACAATTGTGGAGTTGCAGGCTTGTATGGTCCCTCTGGTATACATCCAGTAACTGGATGGGTCTAAGCCCTTCAGTTCAGTTGCAAAGTGTGTTGATCCAGAGGTGTGTTCGCAGCTTGATAGGAACAAAGACAAAATGGTTTCTGTGGTTTGATCTTATATACCCTCTGCCTCTGGCCATGTGTCTTGTGGAACTTTACAGGAACCCAAATGGAGTCTAGAGTCACATGGGCCAATCTTGGTAACTCTTCAGGGATGCCTTCAGTTTCTTCCTGGGCCTTTGGCTTCTGTAAAGGACTTGATGGGCCATTAGGCGGGCTATTGTCCTGCTGCCTCTGTCTGGGGTGTGTCTTTCACAGCGTAGTTTGAAATACAGGGATATCAAAGATCTCCAT
Organism: Mesoclemmys tuberculata; assembly: GCA_007922155.1. Lineage (NCBI taxonomy): Eukaryota > Metazoa > Chordata > Testudines > Chelidae > Mesoclemmys > Mesoclemmys tuberculata. The sequence continues at coordinate 2,959,799 of ML675636.1, read as the reverse complement.
AACTTTCCTCACACATATTACACATGAACACAAATAGTATCATCTTATTCAGCATATCATAACCTTTCTGACAGTACCTGACATGGCATGTCTTACATGAATCCTTAGGATTTTGACATATTAATGTCAAACAACACAAATGCCCCCCCTCCAATCCAGTCCGCATGACAGTACTTTCTTTTGTTTGTTTTAAACCTGCCGCCAATTCATTTAATCAGGTGACCCTTAGTTCTTGTATGATGTGAAGGGGTAAATAACACTTCCTAATTCACTTTTTCCACACCATTCTTGATTTTATACACCTCTATCATATCCCCATATAGTCATTTCTTTTCTGTATTGAACATTCCCAATCTTTTTAATATTTTGTCTTATTGAAGCTGTTCCATATCCTTAATTATTTTTGTTGCCATTCTCTGTAACTTTTCCAATTCTAATATATCTCTTTTGAGATTGGGTGACCAGAACTGCATGCAGTATGCAAGATGTGGGCATACCCTGGATTTATATAGTGGCATTATGATATTTTCTATCTTACCATCCCCTTTCTAATGGTTCCTAACATTCTGTTAGTGTTTTTGACTGCTGCTGCACATTGAGTAGATGTTTCCATAGAACTATCCACAATGACTCCAAAATCTCTCTCTTGAGTGGTAACAACGAATTTAGACCCCACCATTTTGTATGTATAGTTGGGATTATGTTTCCTAAGGTGCATTACTTTGCATTTATCAACATTGAATTTCATCTGCCATTTTATAACTCTTTACATTCTGCTTTGGACTTGAATAGTTTTGTATCATTTGGAAACTTTGCCACCTCGCTGTTTACACTGTGATGCAGCTGTGAAAAAGGCTAATCTCATACTGGGGTGTATTAACAGGAGTGTCGTATGTTAGACATGGGAGGTAATTCATATACTCTACATGGAACGAGTAAAGCCTCACCTGGGGTACTGTGTCCAGTTCTGCGCATCACACTTTAGGAAAGATGCGGACACATTGGAAGAAGTCCAGAGGAGAGCAACAAAAATGAAAAAAGGTTGAGAAAAGCTGACCTATGAGGAACGGCTAAAAAAACTGCAAATTTTCAGTCTTGAGTAAAGAAAACTGAGGGGAGTGGTGGTGGTAGGGGGAAGGAGGTCAGATAATTTTCAGATATGTTAAGGGCTGTTATGGATGGTGATAAACTTCTCTTCATGTCCACAGATGGTAGGAGAAGTAGTAATGGGTTTAATCTGCAGTAAGGGAGATTTAGATTAGATATTAGGAAAACCTTTCAAATGATAAGGGCAGTTAAGGACTGTAATAGGCTTCCAAAGGCGGCTGTGGAATCCCCATCTGTACTCCGCTGGGGCGGAGGGTTCGTGATTTATTTGTTTGTGATCTCGGTGGTGGAAGGAAGCAGACCGACAGCGAAGAATAGCTAAGTAACAGTATTTTATTGCATTAACAGAAGCTGGGCACAATTCCAAAAGCAGTAGTGCTAGCAGCCACCCACTCCAGCTATCCCGAGCGGGAGCTGGGCAGTTCCAAAGGAGTAGCCCTAGCAGCCACCCTCTCCAGCTTTCCCGAAGCATAGGAAGAAAGCACCTACCAAAAGCAATAGAGTGGGGAGACCCATCAACCACTCCCTAGGTGAGTCGCCAACAGGGAACCGACTTGCCCGGGGCATCCGGTAAGGCCTTGACGGATCCACGGAGAGTCTCTCCGAGCGGTTCCCGGGGCCGCTTGTTATACCCCTGTCTCCCTTTGTCTTAGCAAGATTTTCCTTCTAGCAACACAATACGTCGCTCTCAATCCTGGCTAGGGATTGGGTCTTAAACTTGTTTTCCATTAGTGTATTGGTTAATAATTACAGGCAACCACGCTGGCAGCAGGAAAGGGTAAGCTGCCCGTTACTGATATTTATTTTAGTTCTGCGGTTAGACATCTTGCTGGCCTGTGGTTAGTCACCCACTGTTTATCTCAGACAATTTCCACACAGCCAGCTATTTTATACTGGAATAGCAGACAGAGGTTAGTTCCGCTTTTTAGTGCAGGGGCTATCCAAGCAGTTACAGGCCTAGTTTTGCTCACAGCCTAAGCTAGATTTTTAGGGTCTAGCCTTGCCAACTACACTGGTTCTGCGTGACAAATTCTTCCGAGCCCTACACCATCATTGGAGATTTTTAAGAAGAGGTTAGACAACTCTTGTCAGGAACCATTTAAGTATATTTGGTCGTGCCTTAGAGTGGGCAGGTTGAACTAGATGGCCTGTCGAGGTCCTTTCCAGCCCTACTTTTCCGTGATTCTCTGAGTCTATGCTTCAAAGGACTGAGTAAATCATGGTTAGTGGTAGGATTATCTGTGCATAAATGAAGTATTTTCTTTACTCATGTTGTTGAGTGGCTGGTTTACTTCCTGGAGCAGGAGATTTCATGTACCCTGCTGTGCTCATTTTCCAGATGAAGCAATTGGAACAAGAAGTAAACCTTTAAAGGAGAAGCTGTTTTTATCTTTCTTCATTCCCCCTTGGGATAAGCTCCCTGAAGAATATGGAAACAGAAGCGTTGGCCTACTGAGAAATGACTGGATTTTGCATCATTACAGTGAGATGATAGCCAGCAAGGATGGGCTGACTGGTAAATATTTTAACCTCTGAGCAGTTTCTTGTAACCTAGATACCTGTACACTTATGGAGGTGGCTGACCATTGTTAAGGTGGAGTTGAGGCTTGGACTCAAAGCAAGGATTCAAAACCTTTGTTATATACAAAAGAATTGGAGACGATTCAGACAAGCGCCATAAAAATGAGGGCTGGAAAAAATTGCCTTACAGAGAGAGGTTTAATGAGGTCAATCTATTTAGCTTATAAGAAAAAAGATCAAGAGGTGATTTTAATACAGTGTATTAAAACTTTCCTAGGGAAAAAAGGCTATGTACTAATCACCTCTTGAAACTAGCAGAGAAGATCACAACAAGAACTAATGACTAGAAGCTGAACTCAGACAATCTCAAATTAGAAACAAGCCATACATTTTTTAACAGTAGAAGTGATTCATTATTAACACAAGAAACCAAGGGAAGTGGCGGATTCTCTCTCTCCTGAAATCATCATATCAAGCTGGGATACCTTTCTGGAAGATATGCTTTAGTCAAACACTAGCTATTGGACTCACTACAGGAATAACTATATGAAATTCTATGGCCTCTGTTACCCCAGGAACTCAGATGAGATGATCGAATGGTCTCTTCTGGCCTTACAATCCAGGAAGCTATGAAAAAAATCACAGCAGTGTCAAATATTTTACCACTTAGTCTCTGGGCACAAAATGAATTTTTCTGACACTTTACAAATAAATCAGTTAATTTGTTCACGGATAAAAATCTGTCCTTTTAATATTTAATACCTGGTGTCAGATCATTTCTTTGATCTGAAGGATCTTAATAATAGAACAGCTCAGAAGTGTCAAATTTTTCTTAGTTAAAATTATAAAATAGTTAAAATTCACTGAAATCTTGTGTACTTGATACAGTTGAAAACTTTAATAAAAATTAAGGGTCATCCCTTCATTATTTTTCATAAGTGAAAATTTCTCCTTCAGAAGGGTCTGATGAACAGTCTTCTACTACAGAGAAGTCCATGTCGAATGGCCCTCTTCCAAAATGGCTCCCATCGCCTGTTGTTCTCAATGAGACTCAGAAAATAACCTGCTAGATTTGGTGGCCACCTATTGCCCATTGTTCTCACGGTGGCTGAAGAGCCTTAAAAATGGTGATTGCTGGCAACTAGGGGAGGCAGCGGCCATTTTGAAGGAGGGCACTTTATTGGAGGGAAGTTGTAGTTTCACTTCCCTTGAGAACCAAGGGGGAGGGAGGCCATATTGAAAAATGGAAGGTCTACGTGAGTTTCTCTAAAAGAGAAGATTTTATACGCTGGCAGATAAACCTCCACTTATGAAAAATAACAGCAAAAATTATCCTTCACATTAATATTTTTGTTTTACAAAGGCAGCTGAGAGGGAAGTAAGAGAAAACTTAAGAGTGTGGAGGGACAGGGGCAGGAGGGAAAAGAAACATCACGTGTGTAGGTAGAGAAAAGAGGAATGCAAGGAGGAATGGAACTGGTGTGTGTGTGTGTGGAGGGGAGTATGGGGTACAGTAGAGAAGGGGAATTGCTGTTTGGGCATGTGGAGGAATGTGGGGTGCAGCAAGGAAGGAAGTGGTTTGCATGTGAGGAGGGAGGGAGGGGAACTAGATAACTGTGTGTGCAGGGGAATGTGGGGTGCAGGAGGGAGAGGGAACAAGTGTGTAGTTGAGTAGGGGGATGTGGGCTGTAGTAGAATAGGGACTACTGGTGGGGAGGGTGTGGGGCGGTCTCCTGCAATACTGAGACCCTACTTTGCTCCCTGCATCACAGCCCCCCAATGTCACACTGGGCCATTCTTTTAAGATGCACCCTGTCTGTTAACCACACCTGCGCCGAGGGGCCAGCAGGAGGACTCGTCACTGAAGTCCTAATGTGAGGGCTTGGGAAGGACTTAAGAGGGACTGCCTGAGTCCTGTTGTCAAGTTTGGGTTGCAGAGGGTTAGCCAAAGGGGAGGGGGGGGAGTCAGACACAGGACGCCTGGGTTCTGTCCCCAGTTCTGGAAAGGAAATGGGGGCTGATGGGTAAGCTTGGGGGTGGGAGGGTGATTGGAGACAGGCCTTCTGGATTCTTGTCTCAGCTCTGGGAGATGAGTGAGATGTAATAGGATAGAGGAGTGGGGGATGTCAGTCAGGACACCTGGGTTCTCTTTCCAGCTCTGGTAGGTTAAATGAGATCTAGTGGGTTAGAGCAGAGGGGCGTCTGAACCCCCAAAGAGGCAATTGAATCAGCCAGTTGCATACAGTGTTAATGTGTAAAAATATATCAGGTAAGGTCTTTTATGAAAGCTTGAAATGCTCTCAACGTGGTAGCCATGAATACAGCTATGAGCTATGAATACAGACTGTGGTTTACATGCATAGAATGATGTGTACGGCAAATTCCAATACCCACAGCACGGAGGGGGATCCTCCCAAGCCTGTTTACACAAATCTAACTTCAAGGTACCCATCCATTGTCCAGCCAGGAAAAGAAAATGGTGGACCATTGGAGTTAATGGGAAAACATTGATGGAACTTGAAATGGAAAAGAAAACCCCCGTCTTGGAAAAGTAAGATTGGAGGGAATTTCCCACCTCTATGAATCACTTCCAAGGGCCAGTAACATGCTGGCCAGGCGGAGAATGACATAAAAATGAAAGATTCTGGAATTTTTGTAACATGCCAGAAAGCCATAGAGTTTAAGGCCAGAAGGGCTCACCAGATCAACCAGTTTGACCTTCTTTATGTCCCAGGCCACCAACACCACCCAGCAACCTCCCACTGAACCAAATGAAATTAGCCCAGGGCATTAAAGCCTTCAGGAAACTAAATTTTTCTGTGCCACAGGCAGAGAATAGAAAAGACTGGGGTGCACCAATGCAGGAGACCCCTACATCAGAAGGGAACTGATTTAGGGAGAAATACGCAGACGATCCTGGCAAGTGACTGCACCCCCCACTGCAGAGGAAGGCAATCCCCCCCCCAAGATGACTGCCAATCAGAGCTGGGGGAATATTCCTTCCCATCCCTCTGTATGGTAAATGTGGCAAGAATGATGTTATCTGTGGGCCTCATCAGCCAAATGCTCAGTAGGTCTCATTCAGTGATGCTGTGGCTGATTTACACCAGATGGGATCTGGCCACATGGACGTCAATGGAGTTGTGGTGGCTTTACACTAGCTGAGGTTACCTACTTCTATTCTAGCAGTGGGCGTCCCCATCCTTAGCTTTGCGGATTCCCACAGCCACTCTGTGATCTCAGCCCTGGGATTCTCCCCCCAGTGCCACCAATGCCTGGCCTGTTTTAGCAACCCACTCTTGGTTTTTCACAACTGGATTGTGCTCAATACAGACTCATCCCGTTAAAGCTCTAGGGACCTTGGAAGCTGCCAGAGGTATCTTAAAATTATCTCCATGGAGCTAGCAATGATGCAGCCCTGGAGAGCTAATGTCAGACGTGGAGCAAAGAATTCTGATGGGAGATGTGTGCTCCCCAGATGCAAGGCGTAGCCTGTATTTGTATCAGCTCCCGGGAGTGTGGTGAGCCATGTCCCCAAAGTGAACACATCATTCAAATACTTGGGTGAGCCAGGCACTTTGCCACAGCGGAGACAATGAAGAGGCTGCTCCTCATCCTGGTACAGTGAGAGAGGTGAGTGTGTCTGTGCCGGAGAACGCGCTTTGCTTTAGGGACATAGACCCTGCCAGACCAGATTGACCCAAGGTTCATCTAGCCCAGGCTCTGGTCTCAGACAGCAGCTGGTACCAGCTGCTTCATAGCATGGTACAAGATGCCCTAAAGTGGATGGTTCAGAGCTCACCTACCTCTAGTGGCTCGTTTCTCCCTAACATCTCCCATTTTGGGGGGGCTAGCTCATTCCTTGAACAGGAGGGGTTATCACCCTTCCTATTTTATTTAACGCTCCCTCTAACATCCTGGATTTCATTGTGTCTGTCATTGTGCATCTGCTCTGGACGCTGTCTCTCCTGCATAGGCAGGCACTGGAATCTGAACTAAAATCATGCCATAGACACAGCGGCCAACGGAGTCAGCTTCCACCATTGCTCAGTGGTTTTGTTTGTACCCTCCGCATCTCTCCACCGCTCCTCTCCTGAATTCAGCAGGCTAGGGATGGGTGGCAATAAAAGAACCAGGATAGATAGATAATGTGGAAGCGACAGCAGGGGGGGCTCGTGTGGGGATGGATAGATAATCTACTCAGTGGTCTATTTTGGTTTGTCAGGATAGGTCAGACAGGTAATCTATGTATCTCTCCACACTAGCAAGACATTTTTCACAGCTGATGTGAGAGGAGACAAGATGAGAGGAAGGACTGTTCCGTGATTAAGGCATCAATCCTGGATTTGAGAAACCTGAGCTCAAAGCTCCTGCCCGGGCACGGGCGTGCTGTTTGTCTCTGAGCTTTTCTGTGCCCAAGATCACAGGCTGCAAAAGGGAGGATGGCAAATGTCTCCCTCAGAGGGGGGCTGTGAGGATAAACGTATTTAAAAGCAGGAGGCGCTCAGGCGCACCAGTAACGGGGTGTCGCGAGATGCCAGAGGGGGTGACTAATCGATTTGCTGTGAGGAGGGGATAATGGGACACTAGACTAGAGTGGCTCACGCTGAGTTCCGGAGGCATGTTACTGCGCTGAACTGCGTGTGTGTCTGGTGGGAGGTGTCACACCAAGAATAATTTTGGTCCTTCTGTTCTGATTCACACCGCACTGGCTATTGCTGTTCTGCACCGGGCAGGGGAAGCAGATGGAGCCAGGGAACCAAACGCAGGTGACAGTGTTCATCCTGGGGGGACTCCCATTCACCATGGAGCTTCCTTTGCTCTTCTTCCTCCTCTTCCTCCTCATCTACCTGCTCACCCTGCTTGGCAACATCCTCATCCTGCTGACGGTGCTCTCCGACCGCCAACTCCATGCCCTGCCCATGTACTTCTTCCTGGGCCACCTCTCCTTCCTCGATGCCTGCCTCTCCTCCGTCACCATGCCCAAGGTCCTGGCCGGCTGGCTGGGGCCCGGCCCCAACGCCATCTCCTTCGGCGGGTGCGCGGTGCAGCTCTACACTTTCCATTTCCTTGGCAGCACCGAGTGCTTCCTCTATACGGTGATGGCTTACGACCGCTTCCTGGCCATCTGCCACCCTCTGCGCTACAGCGCGGTGATGAGCAGAAGGACCTGCCTGGGGCTGGCAGCCGGCACATGGCTCACCGGCTCGCTCCATGCCACGATCCATGCAACCCTGACGTTTCGCCTGCCGTACTGCGGCCCCAGCCGGGTGGAATACTTCTTCTGTGACATCCCTGCCGTGCTGAAGCTGGCCTGCGCCGACACAGCCACCAACCAAGCCATCATTCTGACCAACATTGGGACAGTGGTGGCCGTCTGCTTCCTGCTGATCTGTGTTTCCTACGCCTACATAGTATCCGCCATCCTGAAGATCCGCACATCCCAAGGTAGGCGGCGGGCATTCTCCACCTGCAGTGCCCATCTCACCGTGGTGCTGCTGTTCTATGCACCCTCTAGCTTTATATACCTGCGTCCCTCTTCAAGTCACGCTTCCAATGGGGTGGTGGCGGTGTTCTATACGGTGTTCACCCCTCTTTTAAATCCATTCATATATACGCTGAGGAACAAGGAGATGAAAAAGGCCCTGAGGAAACTGGCTTTTGGACAAGCACTTTTTTAGGACACCTAAAATAGACCGAAAGGCTGAAATGTTCAAAGAATTCTTAGAGACAAACACCTATTTCCATAGGCGCCTGATTCCCTTAACACTAATTTCAGCCTAAATGTCTGCCTGCCTATGTGTCCATCTGAGAGAGACAAGGGTGGGTGAGGTAATATCTTCTATTAGACCAATTTCTGTTGGTGCAGGGCACAACAAGATTTTGACTTTTGAGTTTCAGAGTTCCTCCTCTGATCTGAAGAAGTTAAACAGAGTGTCACAGCTAAATAAGAAAGTGGGACATTGTTAAGCATAAGAGGTTCACACATGTTGTAGGAGACCACTTAAAATGAAGTGGTCACTTAACATCTCTGCAGTCATAGAACAAAAGGACAGCTAGTAGGAGACAGCGTGTTACAAACGATTGTAATGAACCATAAAGCCAGTGTCTCTATTAAGTCCATGGTTTTGGGGGCCAGCAGAGCTATGAATTGAAGCTCCCAAGTCAGATATGGAGTGATCGCTTTGTGAAATGTATCCATGTGCGATAGGGTGTTTTTGTCTTTTATCATTTTACTGCCATGTATTCAGCTGAAGTGTCCTGATTGTCTGGTTTCACGCACGGACCTGTTCTTGGGGCATTTGATGACCTGGAGGAGGTACACCATGTTTTGGGATAGGCCTGGGTAGGACCAATGGATCTTGAAGGGTATGTCGTGGGGGTTTCTGAACATCACAGCACTGGAGATAGCTCTTCAGGTTTTGCATCTGCTGTTCTCGCAGACTCTGGTGCCACTTTGAGTTGCTGTGACCTGGTCAGTGGAGAGGTTGCTTCTGATGATGAGGTTGGGGGTTGTTGGAAGGCCAAAAGAGGCAGTTTGGGAAAGATTTTTTTTGGGAAGTGGTCTCAATCAAGCATGGGTTTTAATTGTTTAATGAGACCCCCCTGTGCGTTCCAGTGTGTGGAGATATGTGACAGACTTAACAGAGTAGCTGAGGACTGCAGGAGGAGAATGAAAAATTAAAGAGACAGCACACCTCTGTATTAACAGTGAGATGAGAGAGTGGTCACAAAAATAGCAATGTTAAGAACATCAAGTCTTAAAATGAGTCTGAGTAATTAGAAAATCACTTGGACAGGGACACGGGGAAATTCTTTAAGCACAAAACAAACAGTTACATTTCATGTGAAAATTGATGTGGCTAATGTGATTTTATGGCAAATAAAGGGTAAGGATTGCAATATAGAACAAAAATGCTTTCCCTCGGAATGTGTGGTGTATGTTGTAAAAGGGATAAACCAAATGTAAAGACATGTTATTTAATTAAAATCCTATAGAGCCTCCAAAATGGAGCCACAAGGGATTGTGTTTTCTTTTTCAGATGGCTGTGCACTTTGGAAGCAGAAACCAACCCAGTATTAAGACCGATCCGTGAATATAAGAAATGGAGCTTAACCATTAACCCTTTTATCCAAAAGTTCTGTTTAACTGTAGTGTAAAGTAAATGTTATTAGGAAGTAAAAGCCTATATGGTTGTGTTTTGTAAATGGAAAAAAATAATTATATTAAAACTAAGTATATAAAAGTTTGAAATGCCTTACATTGGAAACAAATCTATCTAATGGTTTAGAGTTAAATTGTTTAAGAAAATGTTTTGTTTAATAATGTTTAGTTTATAAATTTGCCAACTGTTATTGAATTTCACCGATCTGTGGTCATTGGGGTTTGGTCAAAAATGGTTAAAAAACTATTGAAAGGACTTTATGGATAAAAGCGTAAACTTCTAAAAATGCATAAGGTTGGCGTGGTGGAACAGCAATGAAACTGGAGGGAGTGTGACGGGAGCTGAGCTGAGCTGTTTGGGACAGGTATGTCACTCTGAAACCAAGCTGACAGAGACGCTCTGGGAACATGACCAAGTATTTCAACAGAAGCTAGCAGCAGAAGTATTGCAGCCATTACATGAGCAAGAGTATCAGCCAGAATTAGCATGCGGAGTGCTGTAATTTGAAAGTCAACAAAGCAAACAATGTATTGATGAAGAGTTTTAAACGATTTTGTGTGTATGATGTTGTAGCTGTTTTTAATGGATCAGTTAAAGCTAATTTCCTATCATGAACGGTAAAAAGCACGAACAATGATGCTCAGTCAGTATATGGGAAATACGTGTTATATAAAGTAAAAGAGGCCTTAAGTGACATTGAACAAAGAATGTTGCCCTCTCATCATCACAGAAAAGTTAAAGATTTGGTACAAGGGATGTAATACCAATTAGAATCATAGAAGATTAGAGTTAGAAGGGACCTCACAAGGTATCTAATCCAAACCCCTGCTCAAAGCAGGACTAACCTCAGCTAAATCATCCCAGCCAGGGCTTTGTCAAACCACAGCTTAAAAACCTCTAAAGATGGAGATTCCACCACCTCCCCTACGTCACCCATGTCAGTGCTTCACCATCCTCCTAGCGAAAACCTTTTTCCCAATATCCAACCTACACCTCCCCCACTGCAACTTGGCACAGAGTAAGAAAATTAACAAGGGTCCAGTGCCATGAAGTTAAATGTGGAAAGTGCGACAACTCCTACTGGGTGGAAGAAGTTTGTTTTCCTTTCTACAATACTGTTGCAAGACAGCACAACATCTTGAAAACCCCAGACTCATGCCTCTGTTTGCGCTTGGGGGACACCCACATGTGCAGATATAATAGAGTTGCTGGCATGTGGGTTTGCTTGGTGGTGACAGGCTCCAAATGGCGCAGTGCAGCTGAGACACTGGGACATTGGTAAAGAAAAAACTGCCTATATTGGTGATAAAAAGTGGCTGAAGAGAATCACTGCTGGTATGGACCCAGGGAATGTTATGTTACTTGGCCCATGTTCTGTTGGTTCACACCTAACTTTCCTGTGATGAGAAATGGAAAGATTTTTATATTTTGTACCAGTTTTTCATAATGTCATTAAAATAAAAGCAAAGTTAAAATTATCAAAGGATGATTTAAAGGCAGAGTGAGTTTATAAGGTGATATTACCCCCTGGTTTGTACTTAAAGCTCACATTGATGGTGGTTCAAATAATTACAACTTCTGCGGTCTTGAGTTTATGTTGCTGGGGAAACTTGAAAAAGAGAGCACAGAAAGAGAGGGAAATGACACAGCCGAAATAAATGTCAATTGAAACCAAAGACAGAAGCAAGGACATAGAGCTGAGGCCTGGCCGGACACGAATAATTAACACACAGAGGCAGACTTCATTTCCTGGAGGATAGAATTAGGGCATTAAGCTGAAAATAGAACATTTGTGCTAAATAAGCCAATGGGTCAACAGGCTGAAAAGTCAGACTGTCTGAGCCAGCTAAGATACGAGGGAGAACACCCAAGGAGCCATTTACTATGAACAAGGTAACAGTGGACAAGACCAGTTAGGAATGTAGAGATGAGGTAAAGAGTAGGCTGTGCATGGACAATGCTTGGACAGAATATGCTGCAAAGTTACCAAGTCAACCCCAAACCATGTGATGCACTGTATAGTAAATGCAATGAAATGTGTATATATAATATTTATAAAGAAAAAGGCTGGCTGTGTAGCTTTGGATCTGTGATATATCCTTTACTCACCCCGTACACTTGAGTTGGATTAACTCAGCATAGCTTTGTTGTATGCCAAATAAAGGGACCTGAGTGAGGAGATCTGGAGTTGAACTGTGTTTTTTGGAGCCCGGAGAACTGGATGAAGTGTTCTCCCAGAATGGGACAAGGTGTTCTGGATCAGCCAAGTGGAAAAGGTCTCAGAGAGAATCTCAGCACACAGAGCCGCTGGTTGTATGGCTCATTACAACAAGTCTATAACATACTCTGTTGTCTACTAATGTAGGCCATGAACAGAACCTTGCTCCCCCCTTTCTACCAAGAGGCACCCCACCCTGATACATTACCCTTTAAAATATTAATTCAAATAAATTAATCACTAATGTTGGCTGCTGCCTGCCCAGACATCCACGGTTTAGTTTTTAGAGCTACCAGGGAAGTAGGTTCCCCTCTGACAATGTTTGCTCGCTTGGGGGACCCAGTGGGTCGGCGTATTTTGCAAGCCCAAGCAGTAATGACAACACAAGAAGCAGATGAAGACCCAGATAGTTGCTTAAATCGGTGGGGACTGATACAGATACTAGCAGGCAACGTTCAAGTAGGCGATGCCAACAACATTGATGATATGCCCTTCACCGTGGGCATTTAAGAGATTGTGCAGCATCACCATTACCATATTACTCGCTTCGGATTGGAGCCTAGGCTGGGGGAGAACCAGACACTTTAGGGAACCTGCGGAACAGGGTGTCCCAAATCACCCGACACATGGGGCCAGCTGACATTGGGATGAAGTAATAGCTGCGGTGTCTCCAGTAACGTATTCGAATGCAAGTGGTAACAGATACTTTTCAGTGCCCCACAGAGATGAGTCTAGAAGTCATGCAGACACAGAAAGAAATCCTCACTGGAAGCCGAGAGGGCAGCCACCTGTAGGCTGCAATCAGAAAGGAAATTTGTATAAGAAGGGTATTTTAAGCAGTAATCTGCCACCCCCCCAAAAGGGGTAGAAAAATGTTCTTTTTATTTTTCAGAAAATAAAAGCTGATACCAGCAAAACAGCTAAAGAACAAAGCCATGGATCTACTGTTGCAACAAATATTGTGTTTTATGTTTTGTGTTGTTTGCCTTGTCACTAACACTGTTGTGTATGGTATTGGGTTTGAAATAAAATCGGGAGGTACTGCATGACGCAGAAAGGAATCAAAATGCACTGTAACTGTATTTACATTAGCATCCTCTAGCAGGTAGCAAAGAGGAGAAGGAAAGCGCGCTCAAAATCAATGAATTTGGAAGAAAAAGGGGTCCTGAAAACAGATGGTTTTTTACAGTATTACAGTGATTAAAGGGATGTAATTTTGAATGTCAAGTGCCTGAATTTAGATATAGCCAGTTAAAAGTGATGTATACTTTTTATTGTGCTGTGAAACCTGTAGTACTTGGGATGAATTTGACTGTTTTACAAAAGTGCTTGTACATCCTAATTGTAGAACCAGCTGCACTGCCAAACAGGAAGGGGCCAGAGTCATGGATATCGTGCCTCAGAATGTCAAAATAGGTATTTGCAAAAATTGCCCAGCTGCAATCTATGGAGGTAGAATTATGGAAGGTAAGCCCCTTACCGAAATTGGCCACAGGATCCTTTTGGTTACCCCAGGTTATGAGCCAGTGGGCTGGGAGAGAGGGAAAACTATTGGATACCAGGCAGTGTAATGCATGGAACCCCCAACAATGGGTCTGCCTATCCATCCTTCCCTCCATAGAACCATGCAGCAGAACTACCACAGTGGGAACATGTATTTGGGATGGATTAGAAAATACCGCAAGAGTTCTATACAATGGACAATGTGTTTGTGTATCAGCATGGGAAGAGGTATTCTGGGAGGATGGGAGCTCTAGGAAACCCCCTGTAGATGAATGTTACTGCAATGTATGTGTTCTGTATACCACTAATCACACATATTACCTACCAAATATCCAAAAGTACAGTACCACCCAGTCTAACAGAATTTTCAGTGAGTCTAGGGTTAAATTGGTCTGAAATAGCTGATCACCTGTTACAGGGAGCAGAAGAAACCCAATTCCTGCAGCAAACAAGGCAAGATGCAGGAAATAGGACTATCCAAATTTCACATTCTAATGGGGAGATGATTAGAATTGCTGAAACAGAAAAAGAACTGACTGCATACCATTGGTATGATGTTTTTACTGGATCCCCCCCCCCCCGAAATAATGTCTATAATATTACACCCATTGTTCATTGTTTTAGTGTTAAGTTGTATTTGTTTAATTAGTATGTGTGCCATGTGTTGTTGGATAAAAAGAATGTACGCTAAATTAGAGCCAAGGGCCTACACATCCTTACAGTATATAGCTTTAATATGACCCATTCAACTTATTGAAGTTGAAGGGCCAAAGGAGGGATAATGTAGGCCATGAACAGAACCTTGCTCCCCCCCCCTTCTACCAAGAGGCACCCCAGCCTGATACATTACCCTTTTAAATATTAATTCAAATCTGTCTGTACTTGGTATAATTTTGAGATTGTTTGTAAATGTCTGTACTATGTCCACTGGCCAGTTTATTTGTTAATTTTACCTGCTTCTAATAGATATGCTTTTGTAAAAATCCTATTTTAAGTACAAAAAGCCACACTCTGCAATGCAATGTTTGTATCTCATTGTAAAAGACACTGTCAAAATGAATATGTGAATTCTTCAGCTAGAAGTTGGCACTGAGTGATAGAAGTGTGAATGGCTGAGCAATTGAGTAGGGTGGAGTGATCGAACAATTGATCTAAGTGAGGGGCATCAAAACAGACAAGAAAACACCAGCCTCAGGTGACTTTCAAGAGAGAAGAAAGGAGTGAGGATAATAGCAACTGGCTGAAGAGGAGTCCACCCTGATACTTTCAGAGCCATCCCATTTCAAAGGACAAAATCTGATCAGGCTTGCGACAATGTGGGTGATTGAGGATCACACCAAAGCTGCAGTTGCCGCATGACAGTGCAAAACCCATAGAGATACATGGGGTCCTTTCCCTACAAAATGGGACAGAAAGATGAAGGCTGGAGGTTCGGGTCTACAACATCACACCAGCCAGGAGTACCGGTGCGCATCGGCAGAACCTTGCTCCTCACCCTCGCGCTACAGTCACCTGGCCAGTGACTACCACGAACACCTAGAGGCTGGTAACTATAACATCTGTGGGACCCCTGTGTATGTCTGTCTGTCTCCCTGTCTGTGTATGCCGGTCAGTGTGTGTGAGTGTGAATGAAAGTTAGAATTGAAACATGTGTCAACAAACTATATATTTTATTAAGCAAGAATCTCTGTCATTGGAGTATTGATATAATGTTAATACTATTTAAAGCACAGTATTGCTGTTGTTACAGTGTGGATACTTTTCTTTTCTTTGATACTATTTTTCTGTGATACTATTTACCAAGTTTCCGTATTCACAATAAATGCGGATTGTTGCCTTATCCCCTAAAAAGATCCTGTGATATTTGTTATTTGGGTAACACTAACCCTCCTTTGTCCTGTGATTGCAGAGATGTTAAGTAACCACTTCAGTTTAAGTGGTATCCTACAGCCTGTGAACCCCTTATGATAAAAGTAGTGACAGACAGATCATTTTAAATATTGCTGCAGCTATCTCTGTTATCTTCCTTTGGGTTTTATTCTATTACTCATCACCATAGTATCTGAGCGACTTCCGTGTAAAATGAATAGCAATAATAGAAGTCCAGATCATCAATGAAATTAGTGGGCGTTAGATGCCTAAATGCTTTTGAGGATCTGGGCCAAAGTCCTTTGTATTTAGCTCTGACTCTCTGGTTACCTTCTCCAGACCGGAGGCAGAGCTCTGCACAGCCCCAAAGCTTGTCCACTCCACCAGCAGATGTCGCGCCAGCGAAAGGTATTATCTTACCCGCCTTTTCTCTCCCAGATCCTGGGACCCACGCAGCTATAACAAATACTGCAAACAATACTAATGTGTCGCTCAATCCATCATATATTTTGTATCACGCAGAGAAAAAGGTTATTGAAGCCTAGTTTTAAGAATGACTGTGGCATTATTTCCCCCTGGGGAAGCCCTGTCTGATGTTGTGGATGCTGCACGTTAATAAAGACGGATGCATTGTTTTTTTTAATAGAACGACTGTGCAATACTTCACACAGTTGTTGCCTGATCCTTTTTAATGATTCATAGTGATTGTATTGACTGCCAATCCTGAGGACTTTGCATCCAAAGGCTTCCAACTGCTTGAGAAACATTTACTAAATAAGCCTCCCAGTCCATCTGTAAGATGCCTCTTTGACTACTGAAGAGTAGTTCCCTCTGGGCTGGGACTCTGTGGCTGTTTTACAGAGAACTATAACAGCACATTATAGTAGAGGAAGAAGCTCCCTGTAGCCAGGTCAAACAAAAGGCCCCGTACCCTATTCCTAACCCCCCGAACCAGCTAGTCACCTGAGCTAGAAGCAGATAAGCCCAGCCACCCCTAGAGCAGCGAAGCAGCATGGCCCACTCCCCTGAGCCAGCCACTCCCCCTGTCCCAGGACCAGACTGGAGCTGGTGATCCCAAGAGGGGAAAGGCCCCGTATTCCATTTCAAGACCACCCGCAAGCCCTCTGGCTGTCACAGGGTGTTTGCATAATGTGGCCCTCTGTGCTTATCTTTAGCATCCATTTGTGAGTGATTGATTGTGAGGAATCCTCCACAGACCATGGGTCCATTTCATCAGTGGGAGTAATGCAGCCAAGTTCTACTGAACTCCATTGACTTCTAGCTGAGTTACACCAGGTGGGGATCTGGCCTTGTACTTTTGATTCTGCTTGTTACATCGTAATTGTCCTAGAGGGACTTTTGGCCTTGCTAATGTCTCATCTGGGCTTAGCTTCACTTTGCAGACAGCTGGGTTTCCTTTGGCTATTATCTCCTTCTCTTTCCAAACAACCTATCACTGTTTGCCAACCGTGTGTGCTGTGTCTAACAAGCACCATGGAGCATTAATTAAAAGCTTTCCCTGATTAACCTTGGGGATTACACACCTTGCTTGTAAGTAGCAAAGGCAACAATTAAAAATTCGTCGTGGGGAGGAATTGCAAGATGTTTAATGAGCCGCAAGGGGAACCAGAAGTTACTTGATAACATTTTGCCCTAGCAACAGGAAAACACTCTGTGAAGTTCATTAAAACCCTCGTTACAGCTGTACAGCTTCACTACTTCACAACCACTACCAGGGCAGAGCCTTAGCTGGTGCAAGCTGGCTACTGAGATTTACACTAGCTGGGTTTCTGGCATCAGTGATTATCGCAGCAACACCAATTCACCCAGCTACAGATCTGGCCCATTGACTCCAAGGGCGGTCTGGCAGATTTACAGCAGCTGATCTGTCTATTCTGGGCAGTTAATTCTACTTTTTACAAAGACAAAACCATTCTGGGAAGAAGGATGAAGAATCTCCTACAAAATAAGAACTGGAAGAGAAGTGACAGACTGTCCCTGTTCAATATTGCTGCAGCTAGCGGGGTTGCCTTCCTGGGGATGCTATGCAGTTTCTCGTCACCATAGCATCTGAGTGACTTTTGTATAAAATCAATAGCAATGCTAAAAGCCCACATCCTTGCTGAAATCAATGGGAGTTAAGCGCCTAAATATCTTTCAGGGTCTGAGCCGAAGTCTCATAGACTCATAGACTCATAGGTCAGAAGGGACCAATATGATCATCTAGTCTGACCTCCTGCACAAGGCAGGCCACAAAACCCTACCCATACACATTTATAACAACCCCGAACCCATGACTGAGTTATTGAAATCCTCAAAAATGAGATTTGAAGACCTCAAGCTGCAGGGAATCCATCAGCAAGCGACCCATGCCCCATGCTGCAGAGGAAGGCGAAAAACCTCCGTGGCCCCTGCCAATCCGCCCTGGAGGAAAATTCCTTCCTGACCCCAAATATGGCGATCAGCTAAACCCTGAGCATGTGGGCAAGACTCACCAGCCAGCACCCAAAAAAGATTTCTCTGCAGTAACTCAGTTCCCATCCCATCCAGCATTCCCACAGACCATTGAGCAGACTTATCTGCCGATAATCCAAAATCAATTGCTCAAATTAAACTATCCCATCCTGAGTGGACTTGGCGGAGTTTCTGGCACTTCTCCTTTTTGGGAGTAAAAGCTCGGCTTAAGTTAGGATTGCTGAATGCTGAAATAGAGGACACTAAATGACAGCAGTGGTACTGTGAATAGGAGCTAGCACCTTAGGAAACCATGACACTAATAATAAAAAGACTCACATCTTAGATCTCCCAAGTTCCGGTCCAACCAGAGGACTGTTATTAGCATCAATATGCTTTGGGAAAAGCTGAATACCAGGATGCAATTGCACCCACGTTAGTTTTATACAATTAATTATAGGGACTGACATCTTCTGAAACATAGATTCCTAGATTTTAAGGCCAGAAGGGACCATTGGATCATCTGGCCTGATCTCCTGTACAACACAGGCCATAGAATTTCTTTCCATACCCCCTGGATTAATCTCAATACGTTGTGTTTGGTGAAAACATCTGCCTGAAAAGCCTCCTGTCTGGATTTGAAGGCTTCAAGAGATGAAAAAATCCATCACTTCCATTGATAGTTGATTCCCATAGTTAATCACATAGAATCATAGAATATTAGAGTTGGACGGGAACTCAGGAGGTCATCTAGTCCAACCCCCTGCTCAAAGCAGGACTATCCTCAGCTAAATCATCCCGGCGAGGGTTTTGTCAAGCCTCAGCTTAAAAACCTGCACTCTTAAAGAAAATGTCTGTCTTATTTCCAGGCTTGGATGGATTAGATCTGTATTGATAAATGTTAGCAAACATCAATTTCACCACGCATACATGAACAAATGAAAAATATTTCCATCTCTAATAACTGAAATTTACAGACAGGCAAAGTAAGAAAAATTATGCTTGAGAACTTGTAGTTTAATTTAAGGCTATGTACTTTGTATAGTTTCACATGCAATGTTGAGCACCCTCTCTCCCACAATTGTGCACAAATAGATTTAAAAATTGCTTAAAAATAACCATAGAGCTGATCCATCAAAATTATATATAAATCAAAATGGAATTCTGCCAACCCTGCATATTTCTCATTCGAATGGCTCTGGTTAGAATGTCTCCCCATTGTTTCTTATTCTGCCTCTCGCTGAAAAAAAACACAGGAAAGCAATTTCATCTTGCAGACAGAGCATTAGACCAGAAAGTAGGAAGATTTTATTAATATTGGCAGAAGTGCCTAAGGGGTGTAGAAACGGTCCAGTCCCTTCCCTAAAGAACCCACAGTTTAGGTCCCCTGGGTTCCATCCCTGACCTGCTATATGAACCTGGCCAAGTCCCTTCCACTCTCTATGCATCTATTTTCCCTTCTACCCTTTGTCTGCCTTTCCCTACTTGGAATGTAAGTTTTTAGAGGCAGGGACCCTTTGTCACGATCTGTTTTTAAGCACCTAGCGGAATCCCACTTGAGGCCATTTGGTGCTTGCTGGAATAATCATAATATGGCACTAGCCTGCTTTGGGGATGGGATACCAGGCCAAATGGATCCCTGGAGCAACAGTGGCCGAGTTCCCCCTCTCTGCGTCGTGGAACAAAAATCTTTTTCCCTCTCAGGGTGAACAGAGGCCTCCAAGCCTGTCTCAGAATACATCTTATGGTAAAACCCAGCATCGTCTCCAGGTTCCTTACCCTCTGCTGCCTCTTAGTGGCTATTCAATTCCAACCACCTACAGCTGCATTCATCAGCGTTTGACTGAAATTCTGTGCGCGTTCGTTTCTATTTTTTGAAAACTCGTGATGCATTTCTTTGCGTGATGGCGAGACAGGCTGGTGCTTTGCCTTGTTACGCTTTGGCCAGTGGCTTATAATCCTCTTCCTTGACGTGGTGTGTATCCGACATAAATATTGCTTCAATCAGGAGAGCGTGAGCCAGAGGGAAATCCATGAATGATCAGGACGGATCCTTACCTGGGATACGCTGGAGCAGCTCCCCAGGATTTAAATGTAGCTCCAGCATTTATATCAGCTGGGGTCTGCCATCTGCCCATTGTCTCCCGTGGAACTGTGGCCACTTCCCTCCCGCTGGGGAACTGGTGAAGGGCTCCGATGACACCTAATTAATTTGCACCAATGGAAGATCTGGTCCGTTACCTTAACGATAGCACACTCACAAGGAAAATCCTGCCTCTCCTCCCCCTCTTGAACAGGGTAAATGTATCCATCTCCTTGGAGCCTGAAAGCTGAGCTGTGTCACAGCTTCCCCTCGTTCCGGTTCAGCTCAGCGGCAGATGCTGCGACTTCCTTGTGAAGCCGAGTCCCTGACCGTGAACTTCGCTGCCTTGGTCTGGTGCTCTCTCCAGATATTCAGGCTTGTTGGGGTTTCCAGGGGCTTGTGGCTGTTGAGGAATGGCTCATCGGAAAGAAAGGCACTCAGATACTACGGTGATGGGCATCCATCACCAGATAGATGGCTAGGGCAGAGGGAAAGATGTACAGAGGGTGCACAGTGAGATGGATGGAAGGAAGGGTGGATGGATGAATGGATGGCACAGAGGGAAGGAAGGACAGACAGACAGCACAGAGTCTCATGCATTTTCCTGCCCTTGCTGAGGAAGGAAACGTGGAATAAAACCAGTCTCCTCCCACCCAGGTGCGCGGGCCCAATACATGGTGAACCCGGACGGCTCTGCCATGGCCCAGGAAGGAGAGTTGGTCCAGTTCAATTGCTCATACACAGGCAGCTCACGCACAGCGTGCAGTGGTACTGCCAGTCCCCAGGGAGCCCGCCGCGGTTTTTGGCTTTGCTGTCCTCTAGTGGCCAGGAGACATGAGAGAATTTCACCATAAGCCTGGACACCAAGCCAAGAGCAGCTTCCTGTACGTGAACAACAGCTGCCTGGCAGACTCAGCTGTGTATCTGTGCACGATGGTGCAGGGTGTGGGCAGGGCAGGAGAGAAAAAACGGGCTAGGAGGCTAGGAGCACAGAGGAGGAGACAGGAAAGAAGAATAGCATAGTTTAGAAGTAAAGAGAATAGCATGGGAGGAGGGAGAATACATCTGAACCTCCTGTAGAATAGAAGAGATCTGAACAGAGTAAAGGGAAGAAGAGGGTTCCGCAAGATAAGGAAGAACCTTGAAGAAACCCAAGGCAAATTATGGGCATTTTCACCTTTTCGCCTTCCCCAGTGTCTTGGATCTGCTGGTTTTATATCAAAAATAGCATCCTTGTCCCCACAGAAATTGCAGACGGGGAAGCGTTCCCTGGGGAGACAATATGGCAACTCCAATCCTTCCCACGTGGTTTTCCCTGGCATTCAATTCAGACAGGTGACACGCACACGCGATGACAGGCTTGCACAGACATACACGCTCACTAACATGCTCACCCACAACCAGATTCTCTCTCACACACACACACACGCTCACCTAGACACCCTGCCCCACACACAGAAATAGACACATTCCAATACACCTCCAGAAACCCACACAGTGAACCACCACAATGTATGCACACTCTCAGATACACGCCCCTTTATACACACTTGGAAATACAGATATATCCACTCACACACACACATTTCATCTCAGCCGCAAACAGATACACCTACACTCCTAGATACGATCTTTTATTGGCCCCTCTTCTGTTGTGAGACAAGTTTCCGAGCTGCTCGGAGCTCCGGAGCATGTCTTTCTCACCAACATAAGTGGGTCCAATAAACCACCTTGTCTCTCCAGCACCGTGGTACCAGCACAGCTCCAACTGCATGGCACCCTCTTAGAGAAACAGACTGGCACACAGCATGCATCACACCCCGAGAAACGCCTGTATCGGACTTAGAACTACAGGCAAAGGTGTCCCGTCCTGGCTTCCATAAGACACAGCAACTTCTACTCCTTGCATTACTGCCAGCCACGACAGCCTTTAATTCTCAGTGCCTGGCTGTTCTCTCCCTCTCACACACACGAGTTAAGAACCTGGCATCGCCTGGTATGTGATAAGCAAAAAGCGACACTGAAGCCAATTGCACAGCATTTAATCTTCCGTGTACAGCAAACACTGCGCGATTTGCAAAACCCCAGCTGTGTGGTGATGACTTCCCTGTCTATCCGCCCCTTGCTCTGGGAGTGCCAGCCAAAGGGCCGCTCCTCTTGTGGGTGGCCTTCTTTGGCCTTTGTCGCCCTGTTCTCACTGCAGGTGGCCGAGGACAAGCCAGGGTCACCCAAGACATATGTGCTGTTTCCCTGCAGTTACCAGGGGAAAGCGTAGAGCAGCCATTGGCATAAACCATTCCCATGAAGCTCCCCACGTTTATTAAGGAGCCCTGATGGCTCCAAACAGGGAGATTCCTTCACCATGTCCTGGGACACCAAAACCGGCCCAGGGCTCTCTGCGTCACCAGCAGCCAGCCTGGACACTTAGCTGGGTAGTATGTGGCCGTGAGGCATAGTACTGCCAGCTGTGGTCTGCCCATACAAAACCCATTGCAGCCTGTCAGGGGGGCGAAAGGGGTGTGCGCCAAGACTTGGGGGGCCCAGAGGGCATGTGGGGGAAACGATTTCAATAACAGCACTCTCATACCACAGAGCTGAATATCAAGCATCGCACAAGAGGGCTGGATGGATGGAGAACCAGGAAGGGTGGATAAATGGGTGCACAGGCAGACACTGCCACAGGAAATCTAGCCTGCTATTTAGACCCTGGATCAGGAAAGCGAGGGAGCTAGATAATGCAGCATGAAGACTAGAGAGAGGGAAATAATTTGGTGGGGGTGGGAGGCAAGCCAATTTAAACTCCAGCCACCCTCCCGACGCCGCTCATTAGCCACCTTGGGGATTCGAGCACAGTCTGAGCTCATCCGAGACCCATGTCCCCTCCAAACGCCATCCATGTCTCCAATCCTACCCGTTCCCCCGGCTGCCCCTGCTCTTTGTCTAGAAGCCAGGCTCTGCCCTCCCGCAGCACCTCCTTTCTCAGAGCAGGTCTCCCACCTTAAAACTCCTGGGACTCCCAACGCCTCACTTCCTGGATGCGTTAAGTTACCCCGCAGCCACTGCGGGCACCACAGAGGCTCTTAGTTCAGGAAGAGGAGCGGAGACATTTGCCCCATGGAGGGAGGAGAAGAAAAATCTGCCTACGAGGGGCTGAACTTTTAGTAGCATCATCTTGAGCAATGAAGGCACAAAACAACTTCCTTGCTGAGGGAGCATGGAGAGGCCCTGGCTGTTCACATGCCTGCTGGTGAATATTCACTGTAAGTCTTGGGTGCAGGAAACGTGACTGAAGATGCTGCAGTGTGGATTTAAGAGGCCAGATTCCATGGCTTTCCCCTTTGGTTTACTAGCGAGGCACTGTGGTCTATACTGGAGTGGCTGAGGAAACAGGACTCCTGGGTTCTCTGGCCAGCTGCGTGCTTTTGGACCAGTTCCTTCCATTTCCTCTGCCTCTGTTTCCCCTCCCACCCTTTGCTTGTCTATTTGTGGGCCAGGGAATGTCTCGTACTGTGTGTCTATGCAGCGCCCTGGGACGACTAGGTACATTTAGGGGGAGATTTTAAAAGGCAACAAGGAGCAGAAGGTGGGAGAGGTAATGGCAAGTGGGCACCTAATATGAAAATCTCACAGATGACAGTAACGGAAGGAAAGCAGCGATTCCAGGTCAGATGCAAAGCTCCTGGAGATGGATAGAAAGTCCACCAGGCTTTGCATCAGGCCAAGAGCGTGAACTGGGCCGGGGTGTCCTGTCATCTGGCCTGACTTTTGCCTTCTGCCCGCAGGGGCGAGCTGCCAGGTCGAGGTGCACCAGACCCAGTCTGTGGTGGCCTGGGAAGGGCAGACCTGCCGCTACAGAGCGAGCGATTTCTGGAGTCTGCGGTGGGGCAGGCAGTTTCCTGGAGGACAGCCCATCTCCCTGCTGATTTGAGCGTCCGAGGGGACCCAGACCAAGGAGCCCAAGCTCACCACGAAGCTTGGGAAGGCGAAGCAGCTGAGCTGCCTGCACGTCAGAGAATCACAGCTCGGAGATGCGGCCACCTACTTCTGTGCGGTGGGGACACGGTGACGCAGAACCACCAGCACCCTGGGAAAAATTCCCCAGCTAGGGGTTGGCCGGTGGGACAAGACAACCAGCTCTTTCTTACACCCCAGCACACTTTCCGTCAGTGCCTCTCCGGGTGCAGTGCATTCCTCCACACATCCGTCCCGTCAGCACCCCGGAGAGGTGGGGACCCGGCCCTGTTATGTTAACCCCACTTCACAGGTCGGGAGCTGAGGCAGAGAGAGGCGCAGGGAATTGCCCAAGGTCACAGAGGAGCAGGGGATTGAACCCAGCGGTTCTCAGCCATAGATTATTGCCTTAAGCAGTAGGCATGCAGGTTTAATGCCTTCCTACACTTCAGGAATAACCCGTCCCGGGAGAGACGACTCAGGATTCTGATGGTTTGGTGGGAGCGAGGAAATGAAGAGAATATATAAAAACAGATGAATAGGGAGGGAGAAATAAATAAAGGAAGATGCATGAAATGAGGGCTGGATTTGTGGATATGTAGACAGGCATAAGAAACCGAACGGGAGATACATTAAGAAATATCACAAGGGGCACAGAATCTCCACTTTCCTTGGAGGAACATTACACACTGAGGACCCCGATGCCCACTGATCACCACACACAGCCTCTCCAAGAGAAGGATGCGCGCACAGCGCTGGCATGACACCCAGAGCTGGGAACAAGCCCATTCTCCAGCGACGGAGGGAAGTCAGCACCGAGTATTAAAGGGAACTGTATAAACACAAACAAAAAGTAGATCCATGCTGACAATCCCAGGAGAATTCACTTCAGCGGGGGGGTGTCGGTCCAGGATGAGGAAGGTGACTGAAGTTAAGAAAGTGGCACCGTTTTATTGTCTCTCTGCCCAGAAGAGGGCAGCTTTCCCCTGACAACAGCAGAGGCGAAGAATTACCCACCCCAGGGCCTGGTTCTATTTTTGGGGTCCAGGGGCTTGCCCCTGATTGCCTGGGCTCACAGGGTGAGACGAAGGTGTCTGACCCCTCCAGCAGAGCGTGCTGCAGATAGATTTGCGCAGGGCTTTCCTGCAGGCGGGGAAAAATCCCCTTCCCTTGGCCTCAGTGCACCGAGGGCAAATCCAGAGCCGCAATGGGGAGGCGGCTGAGAGGCTGGTCAATGACACTGTCCGTTCAGTTCTACTGTAAGTCTTGGGGGAGTTTGTCTGTCTTCACTGTGAGATCCTCAGGGCAGGGGCTTTCCCCACACTGTGTCCATGCAGGACCCGGCCCAATGGCCTCCTGGGCTCAGTTCAGTTCTGTTGCATGTTTGTGGAGGTTTTAGTCTGTCAAGCTCAGGGGGACAGGAACTGACTTTTGCTCTGTGTCTGTACAGCACCTGGCGCAGGGGGCCCTGCTCTCAGCTGGGACCCCAGTGGCTGTCACTGTGATTCCTAGGGGGTAATGGCAGGAAGGGACATTGGATCAGCTCATCTGACCTCCTGTAGAACGAGCAAGCCCCACAATGGCACTGAGTGGCTCCAGCATTGAGATAAGGACAACGTGGGAATGGGGATGATCTCGTGCTTTGCCCACTAGCCTGGGTCTCCAGTGCTATGTCCAAGCTGCGCCACAGACTATGTGAGTTTGGGCAAGTGATTTAGGCTTGGATTGTGGAAGGTGGCTAACAGAGTCAGGTGCCCAAATCCATTTGAAACTGCCACATGACTTTCTGTTTTGAAATTTAAGAGAACTATACTAGAAAACCAAAATGAAAACACTCAAACCTCAACGACACAGATGGAACTTACCAAAGCGAAACATTCGGATGGATAAGAACAGCAGTTCTGGGGGATTTTTGATTTGCAGACACTTTGGAGATTTTCTCTTTTCATCCTGATTTGGAAGGGGAACATTTTTTGTTGTTTTGAAATCTTGAAAAATTTCACAGCATGGGAAACCTGTTGCCCACTCAGCTCTGCTTCAAATGCAACCTCTGAGCCCTGCTCGCTTCATCTAGAAACCGGGGTGCTCAGAATCCATGAAAACAAAGCTTTGAGGTGTCTCGGGATCGACACCCTCAAACATATCTAAATTTAAGTCTCAGTCTGCCTCTCTACCCTTGGAACAAAGTTCCTTGTCTGAAGATTCACTGGCAATACAGTTTTCTCCTTTTCCTCTTGTGTGTTCATGATACTCACTTCTGTACGTCTTTGCAGCAGTGGGCTCCTATCCTCCCATATTCCACCAAAGAAATTGACAGAAGCAAATCCGAGCTCTGTTTCTCCTCTCACTGACACTGAGTTTATGCTGGTGTAATCCCTACAGCTGGTTGGCCATTTTCTGGTGAAATGTTTCTCCAACAGAAAATGCTGCTTTGTCGAAAAATCTAAATGTTTTGCTGGGACGTGTTTCCACATCACTTTGTTTCAGAAAAGAAAGAAACAAGGTGCACAGATGATGTTTTGATATTATCAGGGCAAAATATTTTGATTTTTTATTTAGAAACAACTTTACAGTTCTAATTTTTTTAAGTCAAAACCAGAAACAAAACCATTAGATTTTATTGCATTGAAATGTTTCGATGGCTCCATAATGAAAGGGTTTTTTTTTTCTTCATAATTTCATTTCACAGGAAATTAAGAAGAATTTCATTTTAAACCATTTTGAAATGTTGGCATTTCCCACTGAATGGAAATTCCTAGTTTCAAAATCTAGTTGCCCCATGGGCTTCCATGGATGAATTCCTGATTGACACCAAGGCAAGTGAGTCAACAGTCAGGTCTGGACATCTGGAGACATTAAAAAAAACAAACCTTATATTTTCAAAAATGAAAATCTACTATTTGGTGTCCAGGGAATATTTTGAAGGGGGAAACCTGGATTATTTCACAGTCATTAAGCAAACTAGAATATGGATCGGTTTGTGTTTAGCTCCTGAAATACCCTGCAGTTTGCATGATTTTACTCAATTTGGCCCCGAACCTGCTGTGGGATCTGGTACCATAGACCCTTGCAGCCACACAGAACTGTATTCAATGTGACCCTGCACCACAGCAGGGCTCCCTGATAGCAGATCTGCTTAGAGGACAGGGGTCTGAAAGTGCCACCCCTGGAAATGAAGGAGCAGGTAGCATTTGAAGGCAGTGGGCACAAAAGCTGGAGAATTTCCTGTTCAGCTCTCATGGTAAAGTGGTTCAGGGATGGGGTGAGGGGGCAGGCTGGAAGGAGGGGCTCACAGAAGGAATCATGCTGTCATGGAAGAAGGGATCAGGGAAACTGTCACTGATGGACAGAAAAAGGGAGGAGAAAAACAATCTGGCTTATGGGCAGAATGTTTAGAAGTGGGAGAAGAGTGGGGGGAAACCTGAAACAAATTCAGAGAATAATGCTTTATCTCACATCCTCAGACGGTGCAAATGGGCTTAGCTCCATTAACTGTACTAGCTAGAGATCTGCTTGCTGTAGGAGAGTAAGGAGTTAAAAGCTGGATAAGTGCTCAGGCCTAACCTACAGGGGATGGGGTCAAGGCATGGGCAAACCTTGTTTCTGTTAATTGCCGTGAATTCTAGTTAGAATCTGTTCTCTCTCTTCTTCTCCTCCCTTCCTGGCCATCTGTGCTGGGAATAAGGCTAATAAAATAACTATTGCTATTTCTTTTGGTGGGAAGAAAGCATTATCTTCGTTCTCCCTCTGGCATGCCTTTACTTCAAAGACTGTTAGTGTAAAATAGCCTCCTATAAATAACAAATGGGGGGGTATGATTATATTCATAATGTAGGTGTTAATATTCATTTTATAGGTGTTAATGTAGTCAAATAAGGGTCTACGGTGCGTTGCTGGAAATGTATACATTTACATACTGTTATAGATAAAAGGATTGTAAAGTAACCCCCTCATTGCTCACTCGCGGCATGGAGGTGGAATGAGCAGGCAATAAAGGGTTCCGTCTCCCCAATCCACCCCTGGGACAACCTGTTTGGTTATTTCTAACATCTGGTGACACGAACAGGATTCTAACACTCTCCTTGACTCCAGTGAAACTACAGCTGAGGATCTCAACCAATCACTGCAATGAAGCTACAGCTGATTTATCCCAGCTGGGCATCATGGCCCTTTATTCTTCCCCCATGTGTGCATTTTTATCCATGTGACTGGATGAGCTGAATTGGGTTGCAGTCAGTTTCCTGTTTCCAAACACCACTCTTGTTCAGCTAGGGCCAGACTTTTAAAAGCAGTTAGGTGGGATTTTCAGATGCAGCAAAGTGCCTAGGTGCTTTTGAAAATCCCACCAGATGCCTCAATACCTTTTAAAAATCTCACCCTTGGTGCATTTCTGAGAGGTGGATGAACTGAGTTCAAATCCCAGCTTGTCCTGTTTTGAAACAGGGATCCAAGGACTCTTTCAGGTGAATGTCCTAACCACCAGGCTGTACAGGTGTAAGTGTGTCTTGCTCTTGTTTTTTCTGAAAAATTTTCAGTAGGTGTCAGTTTCATCCCAAGGTTGAATGGACAGGGAAGCTTTTTCTCTCTCATTTCCAGCGAGGAGTCGTTTTGTGCCATGTATTTCTCTTCAGGACCGTTTGGATATCCTTGTTCATCAGACTGTAGATAAACGGGTGCAACAAGGCAGGCAAAACAGTGTAAAACAGGGAAAGAAGTTTACCACTGTCTGGAAATTCACTAGACTGGGCCTGTAAATAGAGGATCATGCCAGAACCATAGAATAAAGCCACAACTATGAGGTGGGAGGAACAGGTGGAGAAGGTTTTCCTCTTGCCTTCATCTGATGCCATCTTGAGGATGGTGGTGATGATCTGGGTGTAGGAGAGCAGGATCAGGGCAAAAGGCACCATTCCAAAGATCATGAACATGATATAAGTCAAGGTTTCATTCATGGAGGTGTCAGCACAGGCCAGCATCAGCAGAGGAGCCGGGTCACAAAAAAAATGGTTGATCTCTCTGGAACTACAGAAGGGTAAGGTGAACACCAGACTGGTCTGCAACACTTGGGTGTGGAAGCCGATGGTCCAGGAAGTAGCTGCCAACAGAACACACACCTTCTTGTTCATAATCATGGGGTAATGCAGGAGATTACATATTGACACATAGAGGTCATACACCAGGGTGGCCAGAAAGGAAGACTCCGTGGTCCCAAAGCAAAGGAAGAAGCACATTTGCACAGCACAGCTGGCAAAGAAGATGTGTTTGTCCCCTGAGATGAGGCTCACCAGCATTTTGGGGACAGTGACTGAGGTGTAACTGATCTCTAAGGCAGACAAATTAGAGAGGAAAAAGTACATGGAGGTGTGAAGGGCGGGATTCACCAGTGTCACAAGGATGATGACGAGGTTTCCCCTGACTGTGACCAGATAAATGGCTAACACGGCAACGAACAGTAAAACCTGCCTTTCTGGAGAAATAGACAATCCCAGGAGGACAAATTCAGTCATCACAGTTCGATTCAAGGTCATCGTTACTTCATAAGTGTTCAACTGGAAGACAAACAGAGCCAGGTATTACATGGTGTATCCTCCATTTCCAGTTCTTAGGTCAATCAAGACTGGATGCCTTTCAGAACGTTGGGTGGGCTACTGGAAAACCCAGACTTCAAGGGTCTGTGGCTTAAGGCAGTCCAATGCATACACTGCTCTGAAAACGGGGCTCCGTTCCCTTTCACAGACAATGTCAAAAATGGTGGTTTTTCATTTGGAATGAAACTCAGTTTTCAAAATGAGGAAATCTATCATGAAATGGAATCACTTTTCTCCCTCAACTCTACCCCTACCTAGAGCTGGCCAAAGTATTCGTTTTGAATTGCAGTCATTGCGAATGGGCGTGAATGAAAAGGAAATACAAGACTAAGCAGCAGATTCTACCCCTCTGGTCATAGAATCAGAGAACATGATGGTTGGGAGGGACCTCAGGAGGTCATCTAGTCTTCTCCCCCTGCTCCAATCAGGACCAACTCCAACTAAATCATCCCATCCAGGGCTTTCTCAAGATGCACTTTAAAAAGCTCTAAGGAAGGAGATTCCACCATCTCCCTAGGTAACCCATTCCAGTGCTTCACCGCCCTCCCAGTGAAAATGTTTTTTTACTAATATCCAACCTAGATCTCCCCCAAAGTGACTTGAGACCATTGCTCCTAGTTCTGCCATCTACTCCCATGGGTCAATAGTACCTTAGTCACCAGTGAGTGCCACTGATTTTAAAAGAAAGATTCCATTACCCTTTCTCTCAGACTAGGATTTCCAAAGGAACCTAAGGGATTTATGTCCCTAAATTTCAGTGAGACTTGGGCACCTACTTCCTTTATGCACTTGAAAATTCCAGTCTTGCTGCTGATTTCAGTAAGAGCATTAAAGTATTGGGGCACCAACTCAATGTGTATAAAAATGTCGGCCTTTGCGATCACGATTAGTTGAAGCAGAAATCCTGTTCACTTAGATCATGATTTTCTTGAGTCTAATACTTGAAAAGCATAAATTTTTCACACTAAATGTATTCACCCTCCATTTCTCAGGCCCTGATTCTATAATCATATTCATATGTATTAACCTCTAGGCCCATGTGGAGACCACTGAAGTCCATTTTTTCTCCCTTTCCTCTACACTTTAGCTGTCTTATTTATTTAGATTAAAAGTTCTTTGGGCAGGGACTGTCTTTTATTCTCTGTTTATATAGGACCTAGCATTACAGGGCCTATTCTCTGTTGAATTACAAACATGATGACTATTACTAAGAATAATATGCTGCATGGGCACAAGAAAATATCTGCATGAATCTTGTTTCAGAAGCAAGTTTCACAGCTTCAGTTAGATGCTTTGATTGATGGAAATCATTAGGAAAAATGATTGTCACATTTCAGGGCTAGCCGTATCTCTGACCTCTCTCAGTATCTCCCAGTGTGCAATCCACTCTGGTGATCGCCTTCTTGCCTTCACCTCTCTGCAGTGGAATCCTCCAATTCTCCCACTCTCAAATTAGCTACAGCCCCCACGTACCAACTGTGTTTGTTGCACAGGCCTAGTTGGATTTGGCTGCCCTGCAAGGCTTCCCTTTGGGACCCGACATTAGTGATGAATACAGTGCCCACAAAACAGCTTTTTGAAAATTAAGTATTGTTTAATCTCAACTGCAGGAATCAAAGCATAACAAGAGTAGAGGATTAAACAACAAAAGGTCTTCATGTATCTGTTTTACCTATACCCTAGGTAGGCTTAATTTAACCAGACTCCATTTCTGGGTCTGGGGTTCGGTCTACTTCCCCCTTGTCCCTGTTTCTGTCTCTCCCAAGCTCAAAGACTCAGGTTTTCATCAACTGCGAAGTTGTTTGACTCCATTTTCCCACCCTGCTTCTCTCTCCCCACTCCCATACCAAGCTAGGGCCTATGACTCAGCAATGGCCAGAGGTAAACTTCAAAGGAATTGACACCTAAATTGTCCTGATAAGTATTGGTGAATGGTGCTATCTGCAATGTATACCTCCCTTCCTTCCTACCTGCTGTCCTTGTGTGGGACACAAACAAATATGACGATTTTCATCCTTTTAAAGAATTGCACAGTAATTATTCAAAAGACTGCAGCTTATAAAAGGGATACTGCACTATTTCTGGCTATTGCTTCTGAATAGAGTATTTAGTCCTATTTCCTAATACTCTGTATTTACCTTCCCTAGCCTCCTTTTCAGCTTTCCCACGTTGCTGATGTTGATATATACCATGATCATAGCACTTTCTGTAATCTCTGCTGGGATGGAGACCTCTGTCAACTAGAGCTTGCTGAAAGTTTTCCAGCATAACAGCTTTCCATCAGCAAATAATCATGAATTAAAACAATATGAGAATGTGCCAATTTTGTTGTATTTTTTTCAGAAAATTATCAAATGTATAATATAATATAAAAGTTGAAATGATAAAGTCAAAATGAAAGGCTTCAAAATTAAAAACTGAAATACACTGACCTAACTGAAATACAGTGCCTGGATAAGGTTGATTCAATACAAGTATTTCCAAAAGGAGAGGGTTTTTTGAATGTTAGTTTCATGAGAAATTTCAGACTAGAATAGAATAGAAATTCCACGATTTGACCAGCTCTGCTATCAACTTTATAAACTACGAAGTCTATAACTATAACTCTCCATTATCCATTTCAAATTTAACATCAAGCCAGGTCAGCAATATTTAGCATTCAGTACATTTAGCTGGAACCAGATAAAAAACATTCCACTGGAAAAGTGAGTCACAAAACGTGTTTACCCAGTGTTCCTGGTAATAGCACTTACACTGTAGCATATAGAGGCCCAATGAGCAACCAGTTCCTATTGTGCTGGATTTTTTACACACAAATGGTAAAGAGGCAGCACCTGCCCTAGACAACATCCAGGCAGGACATAACAGGTGGACAAATCTCTAACTTGCCTTGAGACCCAAGGGCTATTTTTTCAGTGGTTCATCAGGCTGCCCTAAGCATGAGCTGAAGAACACGTCTAGGGATACAAGCTCCTGTGGATGATCTCACTGGTCTCGACAAACAACTGCAGCCTCCCCAGGGCATTGTCTGCCTTGAAGAACCGTGTGAATAGTGGAGCTTAACATAACCAGCTAATATTTCAGCGCTCAGTCACTTGTTGAGGCACTTGTCCTCTGGTAGCCAGTCCAAGAGTTCTCCAGCCTGGGTTAGCAAGGATTACACATTGCTTAAAAGAATAAGAGTTGCAAGATCAGGTCCTTAAGGGAATGGCTCTATCGTAGGTGGAAGTTCCAGCTAGGACACTAAAAACAGTAGTGTGCATGTTGCAGAAACTCCAGCTGAGCCACAGTATCCAAATTGCTGTTTTTAACCTGCGTGGGGCTAGTGCAGATCTGCACGGGTCCATGGGGGATCATGCCCAGCTGCAGTGTAAACACAGCTCTAAGGGTCGTCTTAAAACCACTGGGTCTTTCACTGAATTTTCTTTGGGAAAGTGGCCTCCTCCTGCCGGCCCTGCTCATTCAGGTATTAGTTCCTCACGCAAGTGCTCATAGCACAATCAGCATGGTCACTTGAGTGAGTCACGGTTACCCAAGTAAGGGTGATGGGTCGGGCCTATGTGGCCTATCCGTGACGGTGACTGAACTTGAAGCAGAGTACGGCCTGTGAAGCCAGCAGCACTCAACACCTTTCAGGGGACGGGCGCGCAAAGCTTGCATTGATTCTAGGCACCAACAACGCCACGTATTTAGCATAAGGCGGAGCTCTGCGCTTGTGCCATTCAATAGAACGAAAACTGTGTGATTCATGCCAGACTTTTGTAGCCACATGGTCAAGTTCCCAACAAACCTGAGTTCTCAGACTTGGAAAACAGAGTGTTCTCCATCTGATTGTTATGTTTATGCAACAAACAGCAGGATCTTATTCCGGGGGACAAGGCAACACGCCACGTTTATTGTGAATACAGAGATTCTCTACAACAAAAGCCGGTTCATCTATTTCTAAAATACATTTCTTCTAATACATTCACACACACACACAAAGTTCTACAGATCTGGAGTATAGTTACTAGCCTCTGTTGCTTGTGTTAGTCCACTGACCAGGTGGCTAAGACACGAGGCAGGGAGCAGTGGTTTGCCGATGCGCACCGGTGCACCTGGAGGACGATTGTAGAGCCAAACTCAAAGTCCTCATCTTTCTGTCCCCTTTTTATAGCATTCTATGGGTTCTGCTTTGTCATGCTGCATCTCTATCCTGTATCATTCACCCATATTTTGCAAGCATGACCATTGTTCTTATCTATCACAGTCCATCTTGTTTTTGTCCTTCAAGGTGGACCCCAGGGTCATCAGGGCGTGCAGTATTCGGCCAGCTGGGTAGTAAAACTTGTTATCTTTACTCCCTTCTTCCCTTAAACATTCGTGGCTGGCACCTTTCTTGTCACTCCCTAGTTTCATGTACGCACATCACTCACTCATCCATTCACACACTAATTTCTGAATATTCAGCTAAAATTTACAGCTGAAAGACTCAGATGTCCTTCAGAAACAAAAACATTTTTTCTCATCTAAAACGTTTTCTACTATAACAAGGGTAATTTCATTTCACAATGGGCTTCTTTATGTCAGGACATGTGCTGATGTTCATTTTACAACCAACTTTAGAACACATGTACTCAGCAACAGTTTCACAACCAGGATCTTTGGTAACTTTACAAACAGAATAATCAATGACCAGATGGCAGTTTCAAAAACAAAGTTATCACAAACTGGAAGGGCAGGCTAGAATGCAAGGCCTCAGAAAAACTGCTGTGGTGGTCTGTCCTGTACCAAAAAGGATCTGGCATTTCAATGCCCTTAATAATAGAATCAAATATAACAAAATCAAGCTTTGGGCCTATGTTTTAAATCCTGCCTGGCTGCCTTTCGGGAAGATACTTTCGTCAAACACTAGTTATTTAGCTCAGGAAAGCAGTAACCAGATGAAATTGTCCACCCTGTGCTAGGGAAGAGGTCAAGCTAGATGATCTAATGGGTCTTTCTGGCCATCAAACGTATTAATCTATGAGCAAAGCCGGCACAATTACAATCTGAGGCCATCGTTTCCAAAAATGGTTTCTGGCTGCGGGCCTAACTTCCCGAGTTGTTGCCCACACAGAAGCAATGGGAGCCGCAGCCTCTCAGAACTTCCTAAAATAATTCAAGCCTGATGGCCAAATTTTGCAGCGCTCCACTCATTTTCAGCACCTTTATTTTTTGGTGCCCCGTTTGTGAGAACTGAGGCCTGTCTTTTCAGATTTGCAGAGCTTCCGGGGATTTCAGTTGGAGTTGGGGGCACTCAGCAATTTATGGAGGCATCCAAAGTTTGTGGATATTTTGCAAAATTTGGCTTGCAAACACCAATCACCTGCAGAATACAGCTTTTGGCAGAATCAGACCTTTAGCACAATGTCCTTGTGTTGTTACTTAGGACCCAAGTCCTCCTTTCATCCTTATCTTTATCATGTTGGGCTGCATTAGCGGGAGCATTGGCAGCAGATCGAGGGAAATGGCTATTCACTTCTATTTGGCACTGGTAAGGCTACATCTGGAGTATTGTGTTGAGTTTTGTGCCCCCCCTCCCACTGCAGGAAGGATATGGACAAACTGGAGAAACTCCAGAGGAGGGCAACAAAAATGATTAGGGTGCTGGAACACATGAGGCTGAGGGAACTAGACTTGTTCAGTCTGCAGAAGAGAAGAGTGAGGGGGGATTTGATAGCGGCCTTCAACTACCTGAAAGGGGGCTCTAGGGAGGATGAAGCTAGGCTGTTCTCAGTGGTGGCAGATGAACTCAAGTGTCAATGCAAAATAAGTCCTCCAGCAAACTCCTTGGGTAGATGCTAGTGTGAAGAATGATCAGCCATCGGCAGAGGGACTCGACACTGCACAGCCATGTCAGTGATCTGAGTCATAGATACCGTGCCATGGTAAGCTACTTCTCTTCACTTTCATGGGCTATCCCTGCCTGATGTTGAGATGTTGGCGCACCCCCCCACCCCACTGGCCCAGGACGCCAGCCTCCATCACCCGCTTGTTACATTTTCAAACAAGACCTTTTCTCCTGTCTCCCATGTTGCTGCTCATGCTTGGGGGGGGCACTCCTGGTAAACGTGCACAAAGTGACCTCATTATCATCTTTCAAATCCCTCCTTGAATGTCTCCTTTCCTGTGATGCCTATAAAAAATGTGACAACGGTCAGGCTGACACCCCTGCCTGTCTTCTTGACCAATATTGTCTTATAGCTTCCTTGCAGTCTTCCGTCCATCTCTTGTCTTATACTTAGATTGCAAGCTCTCTGGGACAGGGAACATCCTTTTGCTTTGTGTTTGTACAGTGTCTACCACAAGGGGGTCCTGGTCCACGAGTGGGGCTCCTAGGTGCTACTATAATACAACTAAATAATATTAATACTTGGTCAGGACTGTGTGATGCAAGGAAAGAAGGACCTCTTGTGCCTGGGAGTAGAGGAGGATTCATTCATGGTGTGCTAATACAGAATAGTGTGTGAGGCCAACCTGAGGGAAACCAAGCTAAGGAAACTGATGTGAAAAGAAGAGAGAGACCGGTCTTTGGGAAACAGATGTGTCGGTGTCATAGTTGTGTTTCAGTGGCCAGGAGCCTTCAAAGCCTGGGAGAGACTCAGGCCTCGATCTTTGGAGAGACTTCGGTGCCTAACTCCCCTTGTCAAAGGGATTTAGGGGCTTATATGAATGCCAATGGGAGTTAAGGGGCAGGGAGTTTTAGAAACCCACTAAGCATCGCTCTGCATCTTCAGGCACCCAAATACCTTTATTAATCAGGTCTGAAGTGACTTGCTCATGGTCCCTCCACTACCAGCGAAAGGCCCCAAGCTACACTCTGTGTCCATACACCTCTGAATTTGTCAGGTTCAAGATCCTAACCCGGCTCTAGACACAACAGTGGATAACCAAGTTGTGTGCGGCATGGAAAAGGAAAGCAGCTCAGTTAGCTCCAGACACGTGCTTGGGGGGGTCAAGGTTAGAACCTGGGTCGTTCCTCCCCGAAACGCAGCACGACCCTACCACCTGCATTAGAAGACGCGGCTGTGAATGGCCACGCCCGCAAGCCCTGCATCCCGTGTGTGCTGACCACTAGATGGCAGCACCTTCTCTCACAACACACTCACCCTGCCTGTGTAGGGCTGCCAACCGACCATGTGTATTTATGGACAGTGAAGGGAAAACAAAAAATCGTGCAATTTTACGGCTGCCCGTAAATCAATAAAACTAGAACCTGTGGGCGAGGAGGAAAGCGCCTCTCACCTCACAGCCCACTCACCATCCCACCCTGCCACCGGCCCGGACTGGTCCCGGCCCGCCGCAGTCACCGTGACTACAAGCAGCCTGCGGGGAATGGGAAAGGGACGGCTCAGCACCCGTGTCTTCCAGCGCCCGCCCCATGCACAGCCCCACCGGCTCTCCCCGCTCTCCAGCAACCTGGTGCCAGGCCCCGGGGCTGCCCAAGGTCTCCTGCCCCCGCTCGCTCACTGGCTGACCCCGGCTGCGTGTGTCCAGCCACCGCTCAGCAGTGTCGGACCGAGTGGGCAAGTGAAGGGAGAGCTGATCTGAGAGAGAACTGGGAAGCCGCTAGCCACCCAAAGCCCGGCTCCGAGTCCAGTCCCAGCTCGGGCCCAGCCAGTGCGGGGAATGACTGGGACCGGAGGGTAGACAGAGACCCCTGCGACCGTGCAGCAGGGAGAGCTGATGGAGCCAGGCTCTGGGGCGCTGTCCAATCCTGCGGATGTCAGGCCTGCCGGCTGCCAGCTAGCGAGAGCTGGCTGAGGTATGCCCCGGCTGGCCAGGTGGCTAGAAGCGGACTCGGGCCAGGCGTGGGAGAGTCCCACCAGGTCAGATGTTATCGTTTATCGTACTGTCAGTGACGTCAGTACAAAGTTTACTGTGTCAGTAAAAAAAAACAACTTCAGATCTTCATGTCAGTAAAAAATCCAATGCAAGGTTGGCAACCCTGCCATGCATCAGAGTCTGCCTCCAGGAACCCACGCTGGGCAACTCAAAATCTCACGTCTGGACTCCCTGGAACTTTGGCCGTTTGAAACGTCAGGCCAGACTATGCAGCTTGAACCACTCACCGCCTTCTAAACAGCAATGACAAGTAACAGCCCCTGGGATGGAGTGAAGGTCTGATCCTGATATTCAATGCCCATTGATGGGTGGAACATCAGGGAACCTCATAGGGGTATTTAATCTTGATTTGCAATAACTTTTGGGACACCAAGGAAGTTCCAGGAGATCGGATAAAGCTAATGTTGTTCCAAAGTTTAAAAACGGTAAATGGGATGACCTGGTAATTACAAATCTCTCAGTCTGACTTTTATCCCGGGCAAGGGAATGGTGTGGCTGATACAAGATTAAATTAACAAAGAATTAAAGGAGGGTAACACATATAATGCCAGTCTCCAGGGGTTTCTGGAGGATAGATCTTCTCAAACTGAACTTGATATCTTGTTATGATGAGCTTACAAGTTTGATGGATAAAGATAACAGTGTTGCTATAACAGACTAAGAGTCCTTGTGAGGCCAATGCATGACATTTTGATTAAAAAACGAGAACGATATAAAATTAACAAGGCACACGTTAAATGGATTAAAAGCTGGCTAACTGATAGGTCTCAAAATGTAACTGTAAATGGAGATCATCATCAAATGGGGGGATTTCTGGTGGGGTCCCACGAGAATCTGTTCTAAGCCCTGCTCTATTTAACATGGGGGAAACTGCCCTCACTATTAAAATTGACACCTTATTTCATAGAATCGTAGAAGATGAGGGTTGAAAGGGACCTCAGGGGGTCATCTAGTCCAACCCTCTGCTCAAAGCAGGACCTACCCCAACTCAATCATCCCAGCCAGGTCTTTGTCAAGGGTTGTGGTGAATTCTGCATCACCGACCTTTTTAAAATCACAACGGGATGCTTTTGTAAAAGATCTGCTCTAGGAATTATTTTGGGTGAAGATCTATGGGCTGCATTATCTGGGTCAGACCAGATGATCACAACGGACCCTCCTGGCCTGGGAATCTATGAGTCACCAGCCCTACGATAGGTGCAGCTCCAGGCTGGAATGCCAAGGAGACCTTGCTAGGGACAGACGGGCATCAGCGGAGATGGAAATGGGGGGAGCCCAGGGCTGGGAGAGGATTGAGGGGCACTGGGAAGAGCTGGGTGGCACTGGCTAGTCTAATTTTAGCAGCAGGTGTGGCTGCAGTTCCTGGTACGAGCACAGAAGACCACAGGGCCAGGATATTTCAGGCCATAGTTTTTCATGGATGCTGCTCACTTCCCGTTACTTCAGAGCAGGAGAAAGGGACACGGATGGAGCTGTGTGTAACTGTGATGAGCCCTCCCCACACACACCTACCTGGGACCCTCAGAGCCAGTTCTGCCCTGTCTAACGAGGCAGCCAGTAGGCAATTAGCCAAGCACCTCATTAGCAGCAGAGCTCAGGTTGCAGTATCAGAGGGAAATGCCAGTCAGCTGGGCCTTCGCCTGGACAATTGACAGCTCTGCAAAGCCGGCCATTTGGGTGGAGGCAGGCCCCCGAAGCAGAGACTCCTGCCGTGTGGATGACATGGGATTTCACTCAGATCAGGGGCTCAGCTGCCCGCACCCCACCCACGTCCCCTGACCTGCTCTGCCTGCGCTAATCCACTCTCCTGGCCTGCTCCAGTTTGTGCTAACCCACTACCCGACACCCTCATAGAACTGTAACCTATGACCCCGGGCTCGCTCATCCACTGTCCCATCCTGCTGTCCCTGCTAGCACACCTCCCCAGCTTCCTCACAACCCAGTCCTGCTCCACCCCTGATAATCCTCCTCCTCAACCAGCTCCACCCACCCCAAACCACTTCCCCACCTGCTCCACCCCCTAACCCACTGCCTGAGTGATAGCCGGGGGCGAAGCATCAGGATTGAAGGCCATTGACAGAGATCATAGAATCATAGAAGATGAGGGTTGGAAGGGACCTCAGGAGGTTGTCTAGTCCAACCCCCTGCTCATAGCAAGACCAAGATATGGGAGATGGGGGGAGGAGAAGTGGGTTATGATGATTGATGGGTAGTGAAGCTTTAAAAAAATGAGTACAATGGGATTTGATGATGTTGTGTGAAATATTTTAATACGTGC
Organism: Mesoclemmys tuberculata; assembly: GCA_007922155.1. NCBI lineage: Eukaryota > Metazoa > Chordata > Testudines > Chelidae > Mesoclemmys > Mesoclemmys tuberculata. The sequence continues at coordinate 2,920,195 of ML675636.1, read as the reverse complement.
ACAGCAAGGCAATGAGGCTAGGTGTGAGGTTCCTCTGCTTGTTTTTTAATTACTTGCGAGAGCTTTGATTGAAACAATACCCCAGGGAGAAAAAGTGTACATTCCATTTTAAGAAATAACTCTTTCCCAAGAATTATTTTGAATATTGATGTGGGTTTTATGAAGCGACTCTATCAAACTGAACTCCATGTTAACGTGTGTTGTATGCTCTGGGGCCTATACTGCTAACGGATAATGAAGACATTCCCTATGCTCTAGGGCCAGGGCCTATAGAGGTAACTGAGCCTAGATTGGCACATTTGCCCAAGAACGGCATTTCTCCAAGTTTAGGACTCGAAACCTTGTTGGGGGTAGGAAAAACTAGTTACAGAGGAACCAACAGTCTTCTTGGGTGTTCTCCGGAATCTCCCATTTCATTTAGGGGGGACAAAAAAAAAATCTGTGGCTGTTGTGGTAGAGAAAGAAACCTTCCAAATGTGATCTGAGAGTGGCTGAGGCAGTGAGGTCTGCTTGAATTTGCAGAGGACCTGAAACAGTAGCTGTAGGTGTGAACTGCCCCATTCATTTCAATGCATCAGAGCATTCATTTCAATGTGCCAGAGGCCGTATTTGCAATATTGGCTAAGTGCTCGGACCAAAGGGAGCAACAGCTCCACATGCCATTCCTCAGTCCCCTCTGAGCTAGCCAAGCTAGCTACCATAGTGACGGATTGGAACTGGTGTACTAAATGGGATGCTCCTTGACACATACACACCCTGGAGTCGACCAGTCCTCAACTGGGGCTGAATTTCACTTGGGATCCTTGAGGTAAAAGGCCCAGTGGCCTGTTGGCCAACCTTTTGGAGGGAGCCATTCACACTGATCTGGAATTGGATTGGGGGATCTAGTGGTGAAAAGCTTCCTTCTTCCATGCCTCAGTTACCTTGGGTTCTAAAGTGAATGGGGGGGTGAGTGTCTATCGCACTAGCCTCATTTCTATATGGGTAGTAAAGAGATTTGCCTCAGTGCTGCTAATACTGTTAAGTTCTTAGGAATGCAATTTTTGCAGCCAGCTGGGAATGCTCTAGTACCATCTCCCACCCCTAGCACACACATAGCTGTTAAGTGATGTTCACACAAAAAAGAGCACGAGTAACTTTATTTAAAGCCTCAAGTAAAGTCACATATATAGCTGGATTATTTGGCCGGAAGCTCCTAGCAAGAACCATCCCTCGTGCCAATTGACCGAGCAATTTCATAGGTTAAAATAGCAATTTAGTGAATAAGCACAACCTAAAACTACACACAATCCTACACGATTGATAAAATACTCTGAGGCCCTCGTCCTAAATAAGGCTTTAAAACCATTCCAAATACCACTAAGGAAATTGGGTGGTATTTGAAAGTGAGAAAAATCCCACATGGTTATTATTTCCTTGGGATCACAGCCCTGTTCTTTTTTCACTGTGTGATTTGTGAAGATCACTGGAGACTTTAAAAGTTGGGCCCTTCTGTCATTGCTTGCTGTAGTCGATCACCTCTCAAGCTCAGAGCTATACATTTAGGCTTCGAAGTCTTAGCTTTTTATCAATAAATGTTGGTAAACATCAATTTTACTGTATATGCAAACTAATGAAAAAATGCTTCCCTCAACAATAATAGACATTCACAGATCACCAGTGTAAGAAAAATGCTGCTTGAGAACTAATTTGAGTTTGATTTATGGATATTCCCTTGATATTTTGACACATTATGTTGCCTGTTTGTTTTTTAACGGTTATATAGCATTCACTTTTTTCATCTCATCCACTGCTATTAAAGAATTGTCTGATCCCCTGCCCCATTGTCTGATAATTTCCTCCAACTATGAAAATTTAAATTGATAAAAATAAAAACTGCTTAAAAATGCTTTAAAATCAACATTGATATGATCTGTCAAAATGATAAAAGAATAAAAATTGAATTCTGCCAAGCCTATATATATTAGTTCTGGGATTATCAACGGAGCCTAAGGAAGTTAGGCACCTGACTTCTTCCTAAAATCTCAGCCTGCATAGACGTAATTGCAGCCCAGCAAACTCACTGAGAAACGTCTTGTCCCCATGTGACAGGAAAGTGTAAGAAGAAAGGACTGATCACACACTGGTGCTACTGTTATAGATTAGCTGGGTGTTGCTGTTGCAGCATTGATTCTTTGTTAAACTGGTTGTCATAAAACCCCCCCAAACTCTCTGTCTATCCTGGACTGGGATACGATTACCCGGCCATCTTAGCGACAAACCCGTTAGCAAGCGGCTGTTTGGAAGGCCACGTTGTGATCGTTATGGTAGATCACAGAACTGGGTCTTTGTACATGGTAATCCTAGTTGCTGTCCCTGAGGGCAGACGGGGCCTCACTAAACACACTGTACCGCAAGCCCTGTTTGACTACTATAAAGCACTGACCCTAAATATACCCAAATGCTCAGCCCTGGTAGCCCAAATTCTTAGCAATACCACAAGGCAAGGAGTAGGCCCTGAGGTATTCCTGGAGGCTCCCCTTTTAGATCACTGGTTACAAGGCGGCAGGGGGACATCAGTAGGTGGGATGGGACTGTCATCAAGCTTCATGTCACGGCAGAACAAGACGCTTTCCTTGCCCAGGCCCAGCTGGTACTGCCAAATGTAGATCTTCTGGTTGGGCTGCAGGGTCAGGCTGATGGACTCTTCCACCTCAGTGGCTTCGCTCCAGTTCTCCTGCTCCGTGTTGACGCATTTTCCGCCATACTCAGTCGTGAGGGAGAACTGGTACTTGGCAATCGCTTCAGTGAGGGCTCCCGCCTGGTATGACGCTGAGATGCTCACATTCCAGTTGTGCTCTATGCTGCTCATCTTCTCCTTGGTGTAGCCCACCTTCCTGGTGATCTTCTTGTTCCAGGTGATGGGCGTGTTGGAATCATTGGAGATGGTCTTGATGTTCTCCCAGGCACCAAAAGCTGATCCATGGGTGATGGCCAACCCACCAGGAAGGAAGTTAACCACGTCTGGGTGGAAGGAATAAGTTACACTATGCTGGTCTTTGTTGAAATTGGTGGTTTTGTAATACTGGATGCCCCATTCGTCATGGGGCTTCACGAAGTAATAATAGTCCTTGATTCCCCAGTAATAGAGGCCATCACGGCAGGATGGGTGGAGGGTATATTCAACAGCATGTGAATCTTTGTTCATGTTGGTGACTCTGCGGTAGACCCCCTTGCTCTGGAAGATGATGTAGAAGCGCCCGAAGGCGGAGAGATAATGGTCTCCTCCCTGGCAGTTGGGGTGGAGACTGTACACCACAGCATCTGCATCCGTGTTCATGTTGGATACCTGGCGATAGGCCTTTCCTTTGATGATGTAGAAGAGGTCATCCTGGTAGGCAAGGTAGTGATCCCCGCCCTGGCAGGAGGGGTGCAGACTGTACACGATCAGATCTTTCCCTAGGTTGAAATTGGTGGACCTCATGTAGCAGCCCAGGTCCGAGCGGACGATGTAGTAATAGTCGTTCACCCCGCAGAAATCGACCCCTGGGGCTTTGCTCTTGGGCACTATGGCAGGCATGGTGATCGGCACTGGAAGATAAAATCATTTCATCCTATTAATTATTTCTATTGCTGGGATCAGGGCCCTCTTCTGCTAGGCGATTCATATACCCACACTAAGAGAGGGCCCCGGCCAGAGATTACAATCTACATGAACAAGCATGGTGGGGTGTACAAACCCCACAGGAGGCAGGGAAGGGTCAGCGAGCTGCTGTGGGCTCTGTCCTCCCTTCCCCACAGCATCTGCAATGGACATCAGGCTTGGAGGGAGAGGATAAAAGGGCAGAGCCCAGCTCAGCTAGGGGTGACGAGGAAGGAGGGCAGATTTCCAGTTCTCCCTCAGTAAGAAGATCTGGCTGGGGCAGAGGCTGGTGCCGGCCAGGCCCTCCCAGAAGAAAGGCGCGCCCGATGTGGCGCTGTCATTCTTCTGATTTGCTGCTGGTGATTCGTCTGTGGCTGTGGGGATGTCTGGTGCCCAGCCCGAAGGGGGGTAGCCAAATAAACCCTCCCCCCTTTTGTTTCTTTGCTCCTTATTGGGGCCTTGTTAGTGGTTTGTCCTGCACCCAGGAGCCCGCTGGTCACAGCAGGACAGAAAGGAAGCATTATTTGGCTCATTTAAAGATAGAATGGGAACGAGGCATCCAAACCCCTTAGGCCCTTTAAAAATCTCAGTCTGGGCGATTTGTCCAGGCAACTCAGTGAGTCTGTGGCAGTCAGCCATGGGGTCCAGAACTTCTGAGCCTCAATCCAGGGTCTCGACCAAAGGACTATATTTCCTCACCTCATCTTCTGCTCTCCAGTGAATGGACATGTTCCCAAATTTTTCTATATGTCACCTTTGTTGGCTAGGAATTTCCTCTTTTTTTACAAAAGAAAGTATTTAAAATAATTCATATCATGGAAATGACACCTGGGAAGAAAAAGGCTCATAGAATCATAGAAGATGAGGGTTGGAAGCGACCTCAGGAGGTCGTTTAGTCCAATTCTTTGCTCAAAGCAGGATCACCCATGATTAAATCATCCCAGCCAGGGCTTTGTCAAGCCAGGCCTCTTGGCTGTAATTCTCTGGGAGATGAACAAGGATTGTTCTCCAGCACTGTCGAACCAGTAGCTCTTGCCAGAGGGTGGGAGGCTAACAGATCAGGGCTCTTCTGAGTCTGTTTAGCAAGATTTCCTTTCAGAAAAGGAGCTGAGTAACTAGAGAAAAGACATTTGACTCCATTTTAACCAACAGCCTAAGCAGGATGGTTGCATTTCTTACTGTTTCAGGATCATTGCTATCCATAACAGCTTTTGAACTGGCCCCTTACCCTAGAATGACGCCTGGGGCGATAGGATTTGGGTTGGGAAGAGCAGGATTAAACTATATCACATCATGAGGAACCAAATATTAAGCAAACACAAACAGCTAGGGTTGCTTAGCTTTGTTATTAAGCATTTTTTTTTTTTTTAAATACCACAATAACAAAAGAACATCATTTTGGCAGGGGCTTCTCAAAGTGCTATGCTAATGTAGGCTTGGTTCAAGGAGGCTTCCTCGGGCTACCATGTCCACAGTACCTGGGCAGTGGGTCCCCGTTTAACTGTTAACATTGTGTGGAGCATTGCCAGCAGATCAAGGGAAATAATTATTCCTCTCTATTCAGGATTGGTGAGGGCTCATTTGGAGTGGTGTGTCCAGTTTTCGGCCCCCCACTACATAAAGGATGTTAACTGGTTAGGGATGGTCCAGCGAAGGGCAACAAGAATTATTGGGGGGCTGGAGCACAGGACTTGTGGGGAAAGGCTAAAGGAACTAAGTTTGTTTAGTCTGAAAAACAGAAGAATGAGGGGGGATCTGAGAGCAGCCTTTAACTACCTGAAAGGGGCTTCCAGAGAGGATGGAGCTAGGCTGTTCTCAATGGTAATAGCTGACAGAACAAAGAGCAATGGTCTCAAGTTGCAGTAGGGAAGGTCTAGGTTGAATATTAGGAAAAACATTTTCTCTAGGAGAGTGGTAAAGCCCTGGAATGACTTACCTAGGGAGGTGGTGGAATCTCCATCTTTACAGGTTTTGAAACTGTGACTTAACAAAGCCCTGGCTGAGATAATTTAGCCGAGGTTTGTCCTGCTTTTAGCAGGGGGTTAAACTGGATGACCTCCTAAGGTCCCTTCCAACTCTAGTATTCTATGATTCTATGATCTTCCAGGGCTCTACCATTAATATCGCTAATGGTTGGCTGTGGTTACACAACCTGGGAACGGGAACGGTCCCTGGGTAACTGACCGCTCACGATGTGAACCTGGGAAGATGGGGGGAAGGGAACAAGTAACAAATTTCTGCTCACACCTCCAGGACTGGAACTTGGGTCGTACCGTGCCGCTCTGTGCACACTGGGAACCCCAATACTCCAAAGGCCTTCAGATGTTTATTGTAAATACCCCATTTCATACCAAGCACTCAGCGTCTGTACATCAGGAGTTTCTACCCCCAATTCTGCTGCAAGTATTACACTCAATCTTCAATCTCACCGTGGAAACCCACAATGAAGTCATCGGAGTGGGACAGCTCGCCGTGACGGCACAAACAATGGCCCACTGTCACTTGGTGCAGGCCACATTGAACTCTTTTTTTATACGCATGAACTCAGCCTCCCACGGACTAACTATCACAGACTCACACGGAACAAAATGGGCCATGTGGGGAGGGGGTTGTGATATGTAGTTCGTGAATAGAAATTCTCACAAGTTGTTGGGGAGGGCTAAGGTATCTATTTGCCCGGTTATTGCAGTGGAAAGAAAGGCCTAGTGGGGGTGGTAATTCAGGGTAATAATACACTCGGTTTTGCTTGGTATTGGGAATCACAATTCCACAGAAGTGGGGGGGATATGGCAGGGATCTGCACTGAGCTCCACTAACCACCTGCTGGAAATAGTTATTTTAACCCTTGGAAACCTCAGCAAAAGCCTTATGACAGATTTGGTAAAAAGCGTCAACACTATTTTATAAGAAGAGGCTTGTGACCAGGTTCAGCAAACTTTAACAAATCATTTTGTAAATCTCTTACAGAATGCCTGTCTGGGGGAATGGCCTTCTGGATTAGAGGGGACCAATGCAGCAAAGCGATTAAAAAGCTATTGGCCTTTGAGAGCCACCTGGTGAACAAGCCTCAGGGAAAAGGAGTAGTTAGAGGGAATTGGACCTCTGCCACCCTACTGCAAGCAGGTTTCAGGGGTGGGTGCAAATGGGGATGGTCCCACGAGCTGGTGTGGCAGTTGTGGGTTGGAACAAATGACACACGGTTTCTGGTTGGGCCAGAGGTATACTATCCACAGATGGGACGAATTTGGGCAGGACAAGGTAACGCTTGGACAGGAGGGTCACAAGAACTACCACCATTACAATGTATAGAACCAGTATCCCCTCAGCATTGGGTGGAACAGGGAAATAAAATCTGCTGGGAGGGATCAGCTGTGCTCAATGGTCAGGGGCTAAAGGATGGCAGGTGTGTGGAATGGGTGGGGTTTGGACCAGGAAACTTTCCTCTGAAACTAGGAAACTCCACCAATCAAATCCACATATTGGCCACAAACCAGTTTGATATAACAGGGCACCCAACGATTCCTATGAACTGGACTAAGGCCGTACCAGAACCCTCCTGGATCAGTTGGGACCTCCTGACGCTGTTTTTAAAACAACTCCAACCTGAGCAACGCAGAAGGCAGGTTGTGGAAGCCCAGGCCCTCTGAGGGACCAATGCGTTCCAACTAGCCGCTGAACTGCCTGATGATTGTGTTTGGACTGAGGTAGCCTGTGCCCTTTGAACAGGCTTAACAGACTCTCATTCGCTTCTTGGCCTTATTATTCATGTTGCAGGAATATTAATTATATTGGTTGTTTTTTTAATTATGTTTATGGGATGTTTAAAACTTTGCACCATCCTAGCCTTGCCCTGAAAGCCATACCTGTAATTTTAGGCATAATTGTCCAATCGGTAACCCGCCTCCCTTGTCTCCCCGGAGCATAACCAGTGGATCAAGGATTTCGGCCTCCTGGACCAGTGCCCCACCAGCCAGTGTGCGGGAAAGATGGGTGCCTGGGCCTTTCTTTGACAGAGAGTGGGGGAGTGTAGGAGAGTAAAGAGTTAAAAGCTGGACAAGTAGTCAGGCCTAACCTACAGGGAATAGATTTATGCCACAGGCAAGCCTTGTGTTTCGTACATGGCGGAATTTTCGCTAGAGTCTGTTATCCCTTTTCTTTCCCTCCCTTTCTAGCCCTTTGTACAAGAATGAGACTAACAAATAACTATTCTCCCTCCTGCCGAGGTTTCTGGTGGGAATGCAACATTATCTTTTTTCCTCCATTGTATACAGCATCTTTTAAAGACTATTAGTAAGTTTCAAGGTAATGTGCCTGCACTCCATGCAATAATCCTGTACACAAGAAACAGGGGTGGGTATAATTGTATTCATCATATAGTTATTAATATTCATTTTATAGGTGTCAATGTAACCAAATAAAGGTTTATGGGGAGTTGCTGGAAATGTGTACAGTTACTTTTTGTTTCTATAAAAATGATGAGGGGTTGGAGCAAAAGACTTATGAGGAGAGGCTGAAAGAACTAGGCCTGTTTAGTCTGCGGAAGAGAAGAACGAGGGGGGATTTGATAGCAGCCTTTAACTACCTGAAAGGGGGTTTAAGGGAGGATGGAGCTAGGCTGTTTTCAGTGGTGGCAGACGACAGAACAAGGAGCAATCGGCTCAAGTTGCAGTGTGGGAGGTCTAGGTTGGACATTAGGAAAAAGTTTTTCACCAGGAGGGTTCTGAAGCACTGGAATGGGTTACCTAGGGAGGTGGTGGCATCTCCATCTTTAGAGGTTTTTAAGCTGCGGCTTGACAAAACTCTCGCCGGGATGATTTAGCTGAGGTTAGTCCTGCTTGAGCAGGGGGGTGGACTAGATACCTCCTGAGGTCCCTTCCAACTCTAATATTCTATGATTCTAGGATAAAAGGATTGTAAAGTAAGCCACTCGTTGCTCACTCGCGGCGTGGAGGTAGAATGAGCAGGCAATAAAGGGTTCCATCTCCCCAATCCACCCCCGGGATAACCTGTTTGATTATTTCTAACAACCCCCAAAGTCTCCGCAACATTAAAGTTGATATTTTCAAATATGCAACAGAGTTCAGCTGCCCATTTTGGGGCCCTTTGGGCCTCCTTTTCAGCAGATAGTTGCACTTACTGCTCCAGTGACATAGGAAGGAGATTGGGGTGTTCGGTACTTCTAAAAAGTAAGCCCAAAGTTATCTGGAGGCACTCACATACTGAGTGGCCAGATTTGAAAATATTACCAAGCTCTGACCTCGCTACAACTATTCCCCTCTATACAGCACTGGTGAAGCCTCATTTGGAGTATTGTGTCCAGTTTTGGGCCCTGCACTGCAGGAAGGATGAGGGCAAATTGGAGAGAGTCCAGTGGAGGGCAAAGAAAATGATTGGAGGGCTGGAGCACATGATTTATGAGGAGAGGCTGAGGGAACTAGGCTTGTTTAGCCTGCAGAAGAGAAAAATGAGGGGGATGGTGGTAGATGACAGAACAAGGAGCAATGGTCTCAAGTTGCAGTATGGAAGGTCTAGGTTGGACATTAGGAAAATCTTTTTTACTAAGAGCATGGTGGAGCACTGGAATGAGTTACCTAGGGAGGTGGTGGAATCTCCATCCTCAGAGGTTTGTAAGATGTGGCTTGACAAAGCCTGGCGGGGATGACTTAGTTGGGGCTGGTCCTGATTTTAGCAGGGGTTGGACTAGATACCTCCTGAGGTCCCTTCCCACCCTCATCTTCTGTGATTCTAACTGGAAAGGTAAAGGAGCATTATTCCCATTTCACAGAGGGTGAGATGAACTTGCCCAACGTGATAGAATGAATTAGGGACTGAACTGGGAACAAAACCCAGGAGCTGTGTAGCCACTAGACAACCCCCCACACTCCTTCTGAACCAGAACCAGAACTCAGGAATCGTGTCACCCAAGCCCACCTACTAGCCCACTAGACTATATCCCATTCCCCGAGCTGGAATAAACTCAGGTATCCTGATTCCCTCATCCCTCCTGCCAACCACGAGACTATGTTCCCCTGCCACAGCTAGGAACATAACTCAGGAGAGCTGACTGCCCAAGCACCCTATTCAATGGGCAAATTCCCTCCCCAAATCACAAACAGAATACAGAACTGAGTACAGAGTTTAGTGAGTTTAGAGATGAAAGGGAGGTGGGGGTCAAAAGTCAGTGGTTTAAGATGGGAGCGACTAAAGCCTCTTAGTCTAATGGGGAATGTGACAGAGGTCTATAAAGTCCTGAAAGGGGTGACTAAGTGAGAATTTGCTGCAACATTATTATGAAGCTGATGCGTGCCTCAGTTTCCCCTATATTGTACATGGCGACCCAGTGTGGGAGGAGGATTGGCTGCTCTCACAGCTGGCTAAGAGACATAGGAATGAGTGTCACCTAGCTTTCTGAGGCTGAACGGGTCATTAAAAAGGACTGGCCGAGGCCAACCCCATGTCAACGGAAAATCTGAGGAGACAGAGGCAAAATGAATCATCTGGATATTGACACCTAGCGACCAACGATCCAGAGGGTGGACAATTTCCCCACCTCTCAGCAGGGAAGATGAGCGAAAATCCCAGCTGGTGAACAAAGGAGTGGGAAGGTGTGAGGTGGAGAGGGGGGTGGTAAGAATCGGGGGCTTTCATCTGGCAACTGACCACAGCGGTCAGACTGGGGCAGACAGAGCCGGAACATGGGGTTCGTTACAGCTTGGTTGGCCTCTGAGCTAACCAGAATGGACTTGCCGAGCTGTGCTGTAACCTTCAGTTCTCCACGTCAACCCCAAGGCTTCCTGTGCTGTGTACCAGGTGACTAATACACCTGACACCGAGTGTCGCAGCAAATACTGGGTGGGGTGTGTTGGTTCCTCACGAGTGGACAAGTCTCTGCCAGGCACTTCTCTGCGTTGGACTCACTGAACAGAGCTTGGGGGGGGTGCTGAAACCCCAGAGGTTCAGTCAAGGCTGGGGGACCTACCCTGGAGCGGTGAGACCTCCTCGGGGTCTGGCATACTGAAAAGTTCTTCACACAATCATAGAAGATGAAGGTTGGAAGGGACCTCAGGAGGTCATCTAGTCCCACCCCCTGCAAAAGGCAGGACCAATCCCGACTAATCTCCCCTAGGGACTGCTCCAAAGCTGGGGGCCAAAGTCGGATCCGTGACACATGGTAGGGAAAAAGTGAACGAGGAAAACTGGTCCCAGGACCCAAAACCCCGGCCACCCAGTTTCAGAGAAAGATCATGGATACTTACCGAGGGAGGCTGGCACCACGTTGCTCCGTCTGCTCAGAGGCCCCTGCAAGGAGAGTCAGAAAAGAGGTGAGCTCTGAGGGCAGCGGCAGCTGGTTAAATAGCAGGGGAGGGAGGCTGCAGGAGGGTGTGTGACAGATACCCCACCCCTCAGGAATGTTTCTAACCAATACCTTAACTCCAAACTCCTTCTGCAAGCAAAGTGGGGGTAAAGGACAGGTGTGCACAGGCGATAGGGAATGGGATCTCTGTCCTTCCCAGGAGGGAGGAGAGAGAGAAGTACAAAACAATTATCAACCCCAGGGCAGAGCCGTTGTCCATCCAGCCTCCCCGCCCCAGATCCAGCCAGGTCTCAAAGATCCCTTTCCTGTCCCTCAGATCAGCCCCACGGCCCAGCCAGGCTGGTCTCCCACCACCCCGGGATTAGTCTCCCAGCCTAGCCAGCCTGGTCTTCCCACTTCCCTTCCCTGCCCCAGATCAGCTGGCTAAGCTGAGATGCTGATCTGGGCAAAGGGGGCCGGATGGACAGCTGCTCTGCCCAGGGCTGACAATTAGTAGAAGAATCATAGAAAATGAGAGTTGGAAGGGACCTCGGGAGGTCATCTAGTCCAACCCCCTGCTCAAAGCAGGACCAAACCCAGCTAAATCATCCGAGCCAGGGCTTTGTCAAGCCGGGCCTCAAAAACCTCTAAGGATAGAGATTACACCATCTTCCTAGGGAACCCATTCCACTGCATCACCACCCTCCTATTGAAACACTTTTTTCCTAATGTCCAACTTAGATCTCCCCCACTGCAACTTGAGACCACTGCTCCTTGTTCTGTCATCTGTCACCAGTGAGAACGGGCTAGCTCCATCCTCCCTGGAACCCCATATCAGGCAGCTGAATGTCGCTATCAAATCCCCCCTTACTCTTCTCTTTTTCAGACTAAATGACCCTAGTTCCCTCAGCTTCTCATAAGTCATGTTCCCCAGCCCCGTAATCATTTTTGTTGCCCTCCTCTGGACTCTCTCCAATTTGTCTACATCCTTTCTGTAGTGGGGGGGCCCAAAACTGGAGAGAAAATGCCAAATGTGGCCTCACCAGTGCACAATAGAGGGGAATAATCACTTCCCATGATCTTCCGGCAATGCTCCTACTAAACCAGCCCAATATGCCATTAGCGTTCTTGGCCATAAGGGCACACTGTTGACTCATCTCCAGCTTTTTGTCCACTGTGACCCCCAGGTCCTTTTTGCAGAAGTGCAGAAAATGCCACATGCAGAAGATGTCACCTGCTTCCTAGTGAGGGATCCAAGAAGAATGCTCTATTGATGCTACTGGAGGAGAAGAGGGAACTTGATCCCGGTCTGTAGGAACCTTCCTGAGGCGGGCGGTTCTGAGAGCACAGGTTTATTTCATCTCACCGGCAAAGGCAGGATGGGTCCCAGATGGCTGGGAGCTGGAGTCAGCAAAGTTCAAGCTAGAACTACGGTACGATGAACAGTGAGCGAGGGGAACGAATGACCTGGGACCGTGATGGATCTTCCATCACATGCTGATTTCCTGTGGTGATGTGGTGTCCTCTCGAGACCCATTTGAGGGCAGTGTCTACATGGAGCACTTCTTTCCTGTCTGGTACACACCTGTGGAGCACCCCAACACAGATATAAAGAGCTGTTCAGATGTCGAGGCCCCCTAGTTTTACGTCAATGTAAGCAAGAGCACAGTCTGGTGTGAAACATGGCACACACAGAATTTCATTATTTTCCTTTGCAGATTTTGCCACATTTCCCACATTTATATTCTACCCAAATGTTACAGATGTCCTGCATTGCGGATCCCTCCCACAATTTTTCTTAACTCTGAATCTGGATATATATTAGGATTTCCAAAGGCATTTAAGGGAATTAGGTGCCTAACTTCTGTAGGAGTTAGATGCCTATACACTTTTGAAATTCCACTTGGTTCTTTTCTGCATCGTTAGGTGCCTACACAACCTTTAGGGAGGTGGCTTTCCACTGCCAGTACCTTTCTGCATTTTTCAGTCCTGGGACTTCAGAATGAAAAAAAACCCCAAAAAACCAAGTGCTATAGAAATGTGAAATATTTGTATTGATATTACACTATTTGTAAGGAGTTTGGGAATGAAAATGACCTCAAAATTCCAGGGCTGGTTTTTTCTTTTTTCAAAACCAGGAGCCTAAATTTATGTTCCCACATCCTGATCTGGCCTCCTAAATAAATGGTCTGACTCTCATATGCACTGAGGGATTTCAATACAAGCCCGGTTTAGAGCCTACATCCGAATTTCTGGACAGTGCCTCTGAAAACTCCAGCTTAGCTTTTAAAATCTGGGCCCAAGAGGGGTATTCCCTGATACAGAGTGGAAAACCTTGTGGAGAGATTTCACGGAAAGCCCCTGATTTCTGTCACACATTTCTTTCCTGAAGCCAACTCTGTGAAAGTCTTTAGCCACATGGTTTGAAGCCTCAGCACATCAATGTTTCTGCATCTTTCCTTTTCTTGATTCAGGGAAATGAGAGACCGGTAGCTGGCTGTGGCTGGTTTGTACTCTCAGCCAATTGCAAAGCTGCTTCTCTCTCCCCTGTCCCACCTCCCACTTCCTCTCATGTGCTCTCACTGACTCACCATCACACTCAGCTTCCTGCATCCTGGCCTTCTGCCATGCTGGGCGCTTGGTAAATTGCAAGATCTGTGGCTTGGTTTGAATCCTTTGCTAATCTGTATTTATTTTTTGCCATCCACCCATGTGTACGGCGTGGAATAAATGTAGTTAAATTGTTTGTGGTGCAGAGGGGATTTCCTTGGCTGGAATTTGGCCCTGGGGCTGTTGAATTCAGAATCTATAGGGCCAGAGGCAGGGGGCTAGTGGGAAAGTGATCTAGTAAAAGGGAGGTTGTGCTTTATGATCTTCAGTGGCACTCCTGACATTCCCACTGAATTCCCACTACCTGGTGACCCTGATTGCATGATTTCTCCCTGTGTTTAATATATCTCTGTGTGGCTGCAGTGTTCCCTTTCCCACACGTGCTGTGGAAAGGGTTTGTTCTCTCTCTCATGTTCCTCTCCCCGTGTCCTGCCCTGTATGAGTTGGTGACATGATCCAGGGCACACAAGGTGTGCGCTGCCCGGCCTGGAAACTAACCCAGCAGTTGTGCTGCTTCATTCTGCCCTTTAATCCTGGCCATTGCTCTCCTTTCCAGAGCAGGGAGTGCAAACTCCTCTGGCTGTAACTAAACCATAATAAACATCAGCAGGTTGGGGGAAAAGCAGGGACATGGAAGGTCCTGCCAGGCCGCGGTTTTGGTCTGGCAGTTCTCCCCACTCTGTAATTTGTGGACGCAACGGCCTGCCGCACCACTGAAGGAAATAATAAATGGAAGCTGAGTTGTAAGAAGATGGTTGAAAGCAGTTTCATGATGGAAGTGCGAGGGCTGGGAGTCTACGGCAACACTGGAAGGGGAGTGGGGCCTCATGGTGGGTGTGTTGGGGGTCAGGACACCTGGGTTCTGCCCCAGTGCTGGGAGGAGAGTGGGGCCTAATGGTGGGTGTCTTGGGGGTCAGGACTCTGGCTGTGACACGGTTTTAGGAATGACTTTGAATAAGTCACTTTGCACCTCCGTTTCCCCAGCTGTCCAGTGGGGCTCGATTCATTCAGGATTATAAAACACCTGGAAATCTGCGGATGGATGGGAGTTCCTAGGAGAAGTGCCAATTATCAAGCCTTGGTTTTGCAATCTAATTTGACCTCACTGCCTATTTTCTATTCCTTCAATCTCTTTTTAAAAGCCCCAGGGTAATCTCAGCTCTTCCTAATTTAGAAGCGTAAAATTGGGCTGAGAGGACGGATGAACCGGCAGTTAGGGGCCTTTAGAGACAAGGTCGTAATTTCCGGTGCCATCACAGATGTTTTGTGTGACCATGTGAAAGTCTTAATCTCTCTGGGCCGGGTTTTTACAGGCATTTTTTCACCTAAAGATACAGGTGGATGTGTAGCGGGATTTTCAGGTGCCCCCTAGCTGCTAACACCTACTGATTTCAATCTGCCTTTTTAGGTGCCCACCTACATTTAAAAACTGGCCTTCTGCCTCATTTCCCCATCTGTAAAATGTGGAAAATAGCATGGCCCTCCATTGCCAGGGAGGAAGTGGGGTTTACTGGTTAGAGCACTGCAGATTTACATTGATCTTCATTGGTTCTGTTCATGGCTCTGCCTCTTGTGTGACCTTGGGCAAGTCCTTTGCTGCTCTGTGCCTCAGTTTGCCCATCTTTACCATGGGCATGATGTTGCCTTCAGAGGGTGGATGAGACTTAATATTTGTAAAGCACTTGGGCGGGGATTGTCAGCCCCAGTGTTGGAGATTTTTGGAAGAAGGGAACTAGCGAAGGACAAACCCTGATTATGATTAATTTTAGTGAGTGTAGCTTCTGCATTAGTGGTGGCTTGGTGGTAGCGTCCTGCCATGGAGGTTTTTACACTCCTGTCTCTGGTGTGACCTTTAAAAACCTTATCTGACATAGCCATGGCAAGATTGGATGTGGTCTGGTTGTTGGATTTTTATATCTTAAACTGCTGTTTGTATCCCTTCATTTTAGGCTGGAAATGGATATGCCGAGCTGTGAGGAAACAGTTGCTTTGGAGCAATGCCACGTTCCAGATATGGGGCACAGTGAACTGGTATGAGACTGGCTTCTTACAGAGGAAGAGAGATCCCCTGCCCAAGGGATTAAACTCTGCGTGCAACAACAGTGGTGTTAAATCTAAGAGCAACTATAGTGGGTTAGAGCAGGGGGGGTTGGAGTCAGGACTCCTGGGTTGTAGTCCCAGCTCTGGGGGAGTGTGGACTAGTGGGTAGAGCAAAGGGAATGAAGTCTAGTTGTAGAGTGGGGGGCTGGGAGCCAGGACCCCTGGGTTCTATTTGGCTATCTCTGTTTAAGAGTTTTAGCAAGACCTATAACTTCCAACTTGGAGAGAGGACTCCAGAGTATTCCCGTAAGATGGTCTGGCAGGCCTAATCCTTCCTTTCCCCCAGCTAGTGCAGGCAGAGGCATGTCAAACCTTCAGCTCTGGCCTTTGGAGTGTAGCAGATGCTTTCCAGCCCTGACTTTATCAAAGAATCTGTCTCAGCTGTGTGGAGCCATCCAGCGATCAGCTGTGATAGGGGAATGTAGAAGGAGGGACTTGTGGCTTTTTGGCCTTGCACACCTGTGGCACGTGTTTTGAGGCTTTCAGCCTGGTGTCCCTTACTGAGCTAAACATCAGATTTTAAATCCTCAGTGTCCCGGATTGGCTCATCTCTTCCTCCTTCCGCTGCAGAGACGTTAATGCTCTTTGGCTGCAGCTGTTCGAGTCTCTTCCTTGAGGCCTTAATAAAATTTGAGATCCTGCCTGCTCGCTGTGGACGTTAAACAGGCCATAAAATCTCTTGTAAGCATAGGAGGGGTTTGGGAAGTTGTCCGCTAAACTGTTCCCTTCCCTCCCCTCCTCCTGTTACACTTTGCTCTGGCTGCCTTTCTCCACCCCGGAAGTGACTTCCTTTTGGTCCTGCTGTCTTCCCCTCCATGTGTAGCGTTAGCTCTTTCTGCCTGGATGTGCCCCGGTAGAACTGGGCTGTGGCGTGCTGGGGAATTAGGTGTAGATGATCCCAGGAGCGGCTCTGATCCTGGGTGTAGCAGCAGCAGCAGGGGAGAGGACGAAGCTGTGTTGGTCGTGCTCTTATAAATGTTTTTGCCTGTTTCAGATTGTGGAGGGGCTGGAGGATGGCGACGGACTCCCCACCCCCACGAAGCGATTGGGGCTGAACTAGAAAAATGAAGTCTTGACAATGGTCTGTAATGCAGCATCCTGAACCTGAGCCCTAAGGACGGTAGGGTAAGGGGCTCCAACGGATTACGGCCTTAGAGAAAAGGGACCGAACGGTTTTATGGCCTAGGTGAGCTGAGGTAAGGGTAATCCACTCCTGTGTTTTCTGATCTGTGAGGAAGCAGCCAGGGGTGTGTTGCTGGAGGCAGGATGCTTGGGTTATTATTAGTTGTATTACACTGTAGCCTAGAGACCCTGTTTGCTAGGACAACTTCCCAAGCTCCCTCCCATGCTGATGAGATTTCATGTCCCGTGTGTGTTGTACCCACACTTAATCCCTGTCCCAAAGATTTTTGTTGGCTTTGTCTACTTCGGTCACAAAGGATGGGAGACAGGAAGTGTCACTATTACAGAGGGGGAACAGGGGCAGAGAGACAAAGGCTGAGATTTTCAAAGCAGCCCAGTGGAGTTAGGCCCCCAACTCGGAGATTTAATAGGATTTGTTCAAGGTCACCCAGGCAGTCTGCGGCAGAGCTGAGAACTGAGCCCAGATGTCTCAATCCAGAGGCTTAGCCCCACGACTGGCCCTGTGCTAGAAGCACTTCTTAGGCTTTCCCATGGAGAGTGAAGGTTTATGTTCCCACGTCTCACACCCCAGGAATATTGGGGATAAGGTCCTCACCCTTGTGGCACAATGAACGCCCTTTGGACAGCCACTTGGTATTGGGGGAAGTGTATGAGAAACCATTCATGGGCTCTCTTGAGGGTGGCTGGGGAGGGGAGACCCAACCCATAAGAAGTTTCTTCTCAGATCCAGGCTTTGTGCTTTGCCATTGGGCTATCGCGGCTGCGTTTGAGGGCATGGCGGCGTGTGCCAGGACGAACTCTACGTTCATTCCATCTCTCACCTGATCCCCCCCGATGACACGTGCCCTGAGCAGACCGCACCACATCAAGGAAGCATTAACTTCCCGTGCGGCTTCCCTTTTGGGCCTGCAATGCAATTTGGGCATTAGTAGAAGGGGTCAAGGTTTAAGGCCAGGAGGGACCATTGTGAGCATCTAGTCTGACTCCCTGCATCGTACGGGGCATGGAGCGTCCCCTAGTAATCCCCGCTATGACTCCCGGACACCTTCCCCTTTCTGACACTCAGCTGTTTTCTCCACTCATCCCCCCCACTCACGCTGCTTTAAAATAGTTCTCTGCATTCGCCCCTCACTTCACTGCATCTCCGGGTAACTTCCCGGGGCCATTTCCCTGGCTATAACGTCTGTGCCCTTAGAAGCTGCTTGGATGGTCCTTGTTGAAAAGCCAGATCTTTGTAGGCCAGCAGGGACTGTTAGATTCCCTAGTCTGATCTCCTGTTCAATACCGGCCAGAGAATTTCACCTAGTGAGCCCAGTGATTTGTGTTGGACCAAAGCAAAGAAAGTCCGGATTGGCAGACAGCATGGGATGGAGAACCCATCAGCCCTGGGAGTTTGTTCAGTCACCCTCTAATGGGAGCGTGCCTGGCTGCGACTTCCAGCCATTGGTTCTTGTTCTGCCCTCCTGCACTCGATTAAAGGGACCTACAGGGCCCAGTGTTTTCTCCCCATGAAGGTACTTGTATGCTGGAATCAAGGCGCCTCTCAAGCTTCCCTTTTCTGATTTAAACTGAACAGGTTGGTAAGTCTCTCAAGATGAAGCGTTTTTTCCAGCCCTTGAATCACTTGTGGGGCTCATTGCTGAACCCTTTCCAGTTTTTCAGCATCTTTTTTAAAAATGTGGACCCCAGAACTGGATGTGGTCTTCCCGTCTCAGACTCACCAGTGCCACACATGGGCAAAATCACCTCCCTGTGTCTACTCCCCGCACTTACGGATGCAGAGATTTTATCTGTCTTGCGGGTGACCTTGGGAAGCCAGGGAGCCCATGTTGCACCATGAGGAAGCAGCTAAAATTCTCAACCCCTTGAGATTACAGAGTCCGGGGCGGGAGGTTGTGCGTGGGAGGACGAGGAGGGGTCTGCTGTGATGAACCGCATGTTCAGTCCGTGTTTCACCTGATCTACCCTGATTACACACATGCCCTGAGCAGACGAATGAAACAAACACCTGCGGCTGAAGTCTGATTTGGGGGGAATCCGATTTTCTAATGGTCTCCAATGCAACCATATGTAAAGTCCGCAGGCAGTGAGGGGAATAAATAGCAGATCCAGGGGACCTCTTTCAGAATCTGGATCTGGTTTCTCTGCAAATGAAGGAGGGACATAGAAGGAAATGAGTTTTCCATGCAGTTCGTAGCTCCTTTTTTTTTTTTTTTTTTTTTTGATCATGACCTGGAAATAATTCCTCCTTGCTTCTGTAGGGACAAGAACTCAGAAGACGAGGTTGGCAGGGATCACTTCTCCCTCCTCACTGTGGATCCCTTGTAGGAATCACAGATGTTTAAGTGCCACTGGAAGTTCGTATCCATCCGTTTTCTTGGTGTGTCCCTATATCAGTACCCCCCCAGCCACTGTCGCCCTGTGGGGGAGGTATGGAACAAGAAAGGGGTACCATGGCAGATGTAGCATTTAACAAACGTCTGGGATAGGGTGCACCAGCCAGTCCTCATTCAGAACACATTCAGTAAACTGATCTTCCAATCTTTGCAAACTGTCTTTCAGTGCCTGAAGCCGCAGACGCTTTCAGAAAGCCGTATCTTTCGGCACATATGAACGGGAGCTCCCTGCTGCGGGACTTTATTGAGGAAATGGCTTAGTAAAGGTTTGTTCTTTG
Organism: Mesoclemmys tuberculata; assembly: GCA_007922155.1. Classification (NCBI taxonomy): domain Eukaryota; kingdom Metazoa; phylum Chordata; order Testudines; family Chelidae; genus Mesoclemmys; species Mesoclemmys tuberculata. The sequence goes on along the minus strand of ML675636.1, from coordinate 2,900,752 downwards.
GGGAAATTCATGGGCTGTTCTCTCTAGGGAGTACTTCTGCTTTCAGAGCTGTTCATTTACGGGAGAGTGGCCGCGATGACTGTTCCTCTTGCTGCCACGAGCCATGGGCAGTGGGATTTTGTGTCATCGCAGATTAAATGTGGCCTTTCTTCACTCAGGGTGCTCTTGGATGGGTTTGGCTGTCCGTTAGCACCTTCTGAATTTTGCGAGGTCAGACACTTAAAGAGGCAGACCGGGGCTGGACTCTGGGGACAGAAACGGGGTTTAAAACCAACCTGCTCTGCACATATTGCTCTGTAAACTTTAGGCAGTGGGCTACGCAGATAGTCATTTTACAGTGTGAGCTGAAAGCTTGCAGGCGCTGAGGCAGTAGAAGCTGTGTTGGAGGAGGAGTTACTTTAACTACACCAACTTGTTTTCCAAGAGGCAGCTTGTGCTGCCTTCTGCGTCTTTAAGACTGAGATCCCTTATCTTTACAGGGCTGATCTGAGATGAGCCGGAAAGGAAAGGAAAATGTGTCTTTCTCTCCCCCAGCATCAACTGTAAGAGAGAATTTGGGGCCTGAAGATGCAAAGATTTGCCCCGTCTCCAATCTGCATTACAAGGACTCTTTGAAGTTATGTCCAAGAAACGTGATACTAAAAGCAGACTAAATAATCAAACTCGACTGAATGGATGTGTAAAAGTTGGGTGTTTTTTTTTTTCATACAAAACGGCAGTGGTAGAATTGGGGGAAATGGAGCTTTCTCAGCCTAATCCACTGCTCTGAATTCAGCCCAGGTTGGTAGTGGCTGTGGTTGGGATTTTCACAGGAGACTTAAGGGAGTTAGGTGCCATTCTGCTTTAGGCTCCTTTGAAAATCGCATCCTTAATCATTGCTATATGAAGGCTTTTCAGCTGCCCTGTCTGTGAAATGAGTTAGGGTGTGACTTCATGTCTGAGATACAATATCCAGGTATTTTTAAAGCTCCCAGTCATGGTAGTGTCTATGGACTAGTACAAAATCGAGGATCAGGATGGTTAATCAGCATCTGTCTATTGAGGGCTGTGTCCAAAATTACTTTCCCCTCTTCCGTGAATTTACCCTACCCTGTCCACTGTCTGGTTTCTATTACCAAAACCACTTAGGTTAGGCTATGATTTTTTGAACGCACTTGGGATTTGGACACCCAGTTTCCATTTAAAAAAAAAAAAAAAAAGGGGGAATTTAAGAGGCAAATCCTATAGATTTGAAAATGGTAACCTACATGTATTTAAACTGTCTCCCCCCCAGCCTACAGGTGCACATCCACTCTCCTGAAGCCAGTTCAGATCTTTATTTCTTGCTCTCGCCGTTGGCTTCACCCCAAATAAACAGATATGGATCCTTTTGCATTGAGCCACCCCTGCCCCATCTTGCAGATCTTGTGCTGAACAGCGGGGGAGGCAGCAAGAGAGAGGGAGCTGAGAGGCAGTGCCGCGTGACTCCAATTCAGCAACGTGTCATTTTGTGTTTAGGCAGCCCTGGGGTTGTGTTGAAGTCAGGACAAAATCTCGATGGCAGAGATGCTGAGCTCGACCCTCAAAACTGGAGCTGTCCCAGAAAACATGGGCTATTTTGAAGGGTTCAGTTGTACACAAGAAACAAGCATTTCCCCAAAATCACATCTTTCACGTGAAACCATTGTGAATTTTTTTTAAAAAATTGCAATTCTCCAATTTTTTTTTTTGCATTGCGTATTGCAGCAGAAGTTGCCTGCCGTTTTATTCTGTTAGCCGGATTGCTTTTTAACTATGTGAGTGAAGGCCTCTCACTCAATTTAATAGCATTGCCGTCTATTTGTCTGCACGAAGGTGCTGCGGTAAGGGAACGTTGGCGGTGCTGAGGGCCAGCGACCTGTTGATTTGGGGAACGCTGGAAAATCGAAAGGGAAAAGGGGGGAAGGAGAGACAGACGGATAGAGACATGGAGCCTTTGTTGGCTGTTTAGCAGCTGCGCAAATGTCTGTAGACTAAAGAACTGGATAATGGCAGTCATTAAAACCCTTCCATTATAACAATACTCCTCGCTTATTGGTGTGTCCTACCAATAGAATTTAACATGTGGCACCCTCAATAGCTTCTCCTAGACAACTAAGGGGGAGAGGGGAAATGGGGGCATGAACCCAGCCCCTGGCATGGGGGGAAGAAAGGGAAATTGGGAGTGCATAAAACCTAGTGTGTGGGGGGAGAGGGAATCTGGTTTGTGGGAAAGGCTCACACAGCTCCTGGCATAGAGAGAAACAGGGTTCAGCTAGACCCCTGCTGTGGAGGGCGAGAATGGGGAATCCGGGCCCATGCAGCTCCTGTCATTGGTGGGGGGAGCCTGGTATAGAGGAATGTGGGAATTGGGGCATACCTGCTACAGGGTAACTTTGGGGAGCTTGGCATGGGGGTAAGTGGGACTAGGGGGTGTACACAGCTGCTGGGATGGGGGGAAATGAGGGAGACGAGCAGAGAGTCCCTGAACTAGAGGGGGATGGAAGGGTGGCACACCGGGTGCTCCTGAAGGGATGACAGGGTGCTGGTTTGGTGTGGGTTGAGGGGGCAGCGGGCGGGTGCCATCTCGACATGGTTTTTATGGGAAAAGCTCAGCTGCCATTCTGACGTGGGTTGGGGAGGGGGGTGTGTGGGCACCATTTTCACTGGGAACCCACAGGTGCCCTGTTGAGGCGGATCAGGAGCAGGTGTGTGGGGGCCATGCTGAGATGGCCATGCCGCTGGCCTCGTCCACACTGGGGTGGCTGCGTTATGCTGCCAGGAGAGAGCTCTCCCAGCGCCACCATAAAACCAGCTCGACGAGCAGCGCAGCGATGCCAGCGGAAGGGCGTCTCCCGCCCCCCCCCAGTGCTGCGCACACGAGTGCTTCTGCCCGCAAAACTTACATCGCTTGGGGGGCGTTTTTTTCACAGCCTTGAGCAGCAAAATTTTGCTGACGTAACCATGAGTGCAGACAAGGCCTGAGAATTATTTACAGGTTAAAGCGAGCAAAGGAGTTACCCTGAGTGACCAGGCCTGAGAGTTATTCCCAGGTTAAACACAAATGATTTACCCTCTCTGGTGTCTGAGGGTGAGAGAGATGCAGTAATCTGTCTGTTCAAAATGCCTTGCAAAGCAGATTCTGGATGACCTCGGAATCTGTTTGCATTTAGTGTCTCTCCTGGTGAGAGTTCAAACAGCAAAGAGATGAAAAATTTTCTTGTGACCCTTATTTTACCTTGGCCTTCCCAGTCCATAAACGGAGCTCCCTTGCAAGGTGAAACAGGACCATTCATCAGTCCTTTGTATCAGGATGTTCCTTAACGGCCCGTTTAATCTTCCTAGGCCTCTTTCAAGGCCACATCTTCAAAGTTATAAAGTACAGCTTGCATATTTCCTTACAGCGAGGAATATCAGTCTTGAACAGGAGATTAATGCGTGCAGCAATTTACAATCATTTCATAGAGTCTAAACGCTAAATATGGTCTTCTAAGTCTAATAGCTGTTTTGGACGAGACTAACATACAGGACAGCTGGTTTGGTTGGCAGCTGTCTGTCTGCCAATTCCAGCTATGAGTCTGTCAGTTCTTAGGGCACGTCTTCATATAGAGCACTGCCGGCATTGTTAATCCATCTCCAGCCGGCATTGTTAATCCATTTCCGCGAGAGGCGGTAGCTACATCAACGGGAGAAGCTCTCCCGTTGACATAGCGCTGGCTACACGGGGTTTTATAGCGTAGGCCTGGCCTTAGCTAACGGCTGGGGCTTTCGTTGGTTTATGAGCGTCACCCTGAAAGCCCCCTGTGGCTTCCGTCCACGTCGTGTGGAGCGCTCAGTACGTCTGAAAATCCATCTGCACGTCTCATGTTGGCCACCCTAAATTAGTGGACCCTCTTGAGAGTATTGACCTAAGTGACTTCCCCAAATTCACGGTGGCAACAGTGAGAACTGACCTCATATCTCCTAAGTCACAGGCCACCTTAACTCCAGGCCATCCTGCCTTTGGTGCACAGTCGTCCCACTACCGTATCTTACATGGAGAGACTTGACGTTCCTTTGACTATCAGTGGGCAAGGACCTGCCACAACATTCATATGGCAGGTTCACCACAAGTGCCTGTACCAGGAACGCACCCACAGCAAGGGCCGGGGGGCACCTGAAGCAGATGAAGAAGGTGTACCCCCAGCAACTGCGGAGCCAGGCCGTGGAACGGACCTCCATGAAGAGCGAGGTCTCCTCCCTGAAGAAGGTGCTGGAGGAGTACAAGGAGAAGCTCGTGGAGCGCAACCACCGGTCCAAGAAGCTCCAGAGCCTGGACGACAGCCTCCATCTGTGCAACGTTGCTGTGGCTAAACAGGAGGCGGCCCACAAGCCTCCCATGATGCCTCAGCCTGCTGTCTTTGGCCTCCCATTGGGCAAAGCCCACGGGGAAGTCTCACTCCACTACTCCCCGAGATCACAAAAGCTGGCATGAGGGGTCACTGCACCAACACCGTTAATGGAGGGGACAAAGATTTAGTGGGCTATAGAGACTGAACTGTCCTACACAGGGCAGGAAGAGGCGCGCACACACACACACACACACGTGTGTGTGTTTGGAGGGGGAGGGCTCCACACAGAGCGACCACTCCAAGTGCTGCCATATCAGCAACTTCCAACTGCTGGGAAATACTTTGTGGGAGACTCCTGTGTGAGACAAGCTGGTGGGTTCTCAGCTGGGACAGTTGTCCACCTTACAAAGCCCACTCGTGCTGACTGTCCTCCTCCTCAGCCTCAGCCAAGAGGCCAAGGATCACAGAAGATCAGAGCTGGAAGAGACCTCAGGAGATCATCTAGTCCGACCCCTCAGGCCGGGCCGGGGAGATTAAGCTCCTGTCTCCCTATTTGAACAGGATTCCTTCAGAACATGGGTTAACCCACTTCCTGAATCCCAAAGCTTTGAACATCCCTTGTCATTTCTCCAACCTTAGCTAGCCGTGTGGTATCACCAACTCACAGGCTTTCCTGTGAGTCTCTGGGTATTTGGTGTGTTTAAAAAAAAAAGTTTCTAGCCCACGTGGCTGCAGAGAAAAGAGGGAAGCTGGGACCTTATAAATGCTCCAGAACCAGAAGGAAAAAGTTTATATAATAGAATATTTTAGAAGCAAATCTCATTAATTGTGGGGGCTGGACTCTTTGAGTGTTGGCATTTGACTCTCTCGTGGCTGGCATCTCATCATCAAAAGGTTTACGAATCCTGGCTAACGTCTTTAGGCCTACAGGAGTCAGGCCTGCAAACCCCACCGTTTCCTGGGACAATCCCAACCTTAGCCCCTGCATTTACATCAAGCTGTGGTCACAGATTTGGAGATTCTATGTTCAATCCCCGGACTGGCACACCAGCGTAGTCACTAATGTCTATCCTGAGAGAGAAGCCAGCATCCGACTGACCCTGTATCTCCCCGTTCCTAGGTAATGCTGCCAGGTTCCCCGGGGACACCACGCGGGTTCCGGACAGGTGTGGGGACAGAGACTTCCCCTTCCTGGAGCCACATCCTGGAGCCAGCAGGGCCTACAAGATGAAAAGGAGGTCACTGAATGCGCCTTTCACGCCTGCCCCTTGGAAATTCAGCCCATACAGCGGTGGGGGAAGAAGCGTAATGTAATCACCCTCGGATTGTCACTTGCAGATTGTCCTGCCCTCTCGTCCTCGTCTGCAACGCCCTGTCCCCTCTGATTGCCAATGTCACCGTCACAACCTGTCGTCAGCAGACTGTCACCCTCCGACTGTAAACCTCTCTCACCCTTGGCGTGTCCCTCTCCGGTTGTAAAACTGACACCTTCTGACTGTCGTGTCCCATCGCACTTGGACCAAGATCCTCACAGGTTCCTTAAATACTCTGCTTAATGGAGTTCAAATGTATTGGGGTTGGTTGTGTGCATGAGAGGATGTGTGTGTGTGTTTGTTTCTGTGTGTCCATGCAGATCTGTGCAAGGGTGAATCCTGGTTTGTGTTTGCCTCTGTAGGTGCGTGGCTCAATCTACACATGGGTGTATTCATCTGCATTCCTGTGTGTATAAATCTAGACAGCTGTGTGTTGTCCACGTCAGTCACCATCTGTGTGTGTGTGTTTTGGGGTGTCTTTCTCTCTTGTGTACACACACAAACATACATGTGTGTGCCTGGCTCTTGCTGTGTGTGTGTTTATCTCTGAATGAGGGAGGGCGCATAGCTCGAGGGGTGTGTACACGCATAGATATGTGGGTGTGTTCTTGCTCCTATATCGCTGCTTGTGTTCACCTCTGTGTGTGTGTGTTACTCAGTGTTATCCAGTGTGTTTCCTTGGGGACGTTCCACCCTTTCCCATCTTTGCAGTTATTTCTTTCCCCCACTTAAATTTCAACCCTTAGGTATATTTTGCACTTGTTCATTTCCCCCTCTCTTTCACTCCAGGATTTATGATCTACTAGCCGCGCAGTGGGAGAAGCAGGGTGGGTTTTGCCATCTCGCAGCCCATGGATTTGTGTGCTGTGTCAATCGACCTCTGTAAATCCCTTTCCCTCCCGCGCCGGAGCCAAAGTCGCTTAAACAAAAAGGGGGGGGGGAATGGATCCTTTGCGTCTCGGTTTCTAGTTCTTGCTGGATCAAGGCTCTCCGCAGCGGGGAGGTGGGGGGCGTGGGGATCCCAGGCCAGGTGGCAGAGGAGTGAAGGTAAAATGGGTGGTGGATGGCATGGGGTACACAGCTGGGGAGGGGGTGGCTGAACGAGGAGGGGTGGATGGTGTGGGCAGCACAGGCTGGGAGGAGGAAGGCCCTGGCGGGGGGGCTTAGATGCTGTCCCTGGGGGGCTTTCCCAGGCAGGGAGTTGCGAGTCTGTCTCACGCTCACCTACTCTGGGGTGCAGGCGGTCACAGCAACACTCATGTTTGGTCTAGCCATGCCCCCCCTCTCCGCTCAGTGGGGCCGGGCCAAATACAAGCTGGGCCAAATCCAACCCCATGCGCCAGGAATCGGGGCACAACGCCTGGGGTGGAGAGCGGATCCCAGCCAGCCCCACGGGCCAGGAGCCGCTTCGATCGCAACGGGGGGGTTGGGGTCAGAGTGGGCCAGTCCCAGACAACCCAGGCCTGTAGGGCTGCCCCCTCTGAGATACAAAGCCAGGGGAGGGGACCCTCACGCTGGACAGCTCGTAGGGCGGGATGGGCCGAGCTCCCAGCCAGGTACCCCGCCAAAGGGCCGGGGCTGGGGAAAGCGGGGCGGGTGGGATCAAAAAGGGGAGAAGTGGGGGGTGTGGGGAGCGTAGGGACGGTCCTGGGACAAGCTGGGCAGGCGGCAGCCCTGGGGGATCACAAAGGGGCCCCCGGAGAGGGCGAGGCGGGGCCGTGCGTGTCTGGCTCGGTGCGGGGCGGTGCGTGTCTGGCTCGGTGCGGGGCCGTGCGGGGCGGTGCGGGCGGTGCAAAGCCGGCGCTGTGCGTGTGTCTGCGGGGATCGGTGCGCGCAGAGCGGCGCGGGGCCGTGTCGGGGCGGCAGAGCCGGGCCGTGCGGGCTGCGGGGAGGCGCTGTGCGGGGCGGGAGGCGGAGCGAGGCTCAGCGCGGGGCGGGGCCGGGCCGATCATGGCCGAGGCGGATCCGGAGGGAGCCGGGCCCCGCCAGGGCTTGCAACGCCGCCAGGTACCGGGCCGGGCCGGGGGG
>ML675636.1:2867169-2892983 GCA_007922155.1 Mesoclemmys tuberculata | reverse complement strand
CCCCCCGCACACCCCTCCACACACACACCGGTCCCTGCAACACCCCCACACACCCTGATCCCTGTACACCCGCCCCACCGATCCCTGCACACACACCCCCACACACATACACCTGTCCCCGCACACCCCCCCAGTCCTTGCACACCCCCTGATCCCCGCATGCACACACCCCACACACATACACCTCTCCCCGCACACCCCCCCCAGTCCTTGCACACCCCCTGATCCCCACATGCACACACCCAACACACATACACCTGTCCCCGCACACCCCCCCAGTCCTTGCACACACCCCAATCCCTGCATGCACACACCCCACACACATACACCTGTCCCCGCACCCCTCCCCCCAGTCCTCCCCCTCCCCCCCGATCCCTGCATGCACACACCCCACACACATACACCTGTCCCCGCACACACACACCCCCAGTCCTTGCACACCCCCTGATCCCCGCATGCACACACCCAACACACATACACCTGTCCCCGCACACACCCCCCAGTCCTTGCACAGCCCCCGATCCCTGCATGCACACACCCGGCAGACTGATTCCTGTGCACAGCCCCCCAATCCCTGCACAAACCCCCCACCCCCGATCCCGTCACAGACGCACTCCAGTCCCGGCACACGCGGTGATGCACACGCTCACGCACACGCTGATCCCTGCACAGACACACACACAGAGCAATGCGCACACAAACCGATCCCTGCGCGCACCCCCCCTCCCTCGTGTGACACGCAGAAACACACGCAGCCTTGTCATATGCCTCCCTTGACGCTGCCGTCTGCCTTTGCCATCCCCACGTGAGTCTGTCCCTCTCCCGTGTGCCCTGCGCCTTCTCTCTGCGCATCAGGGCGGCTTTAGCCGTTTTCCTTCTGCCGTGTGAAGCCCCTGGCCCCGAGATCGGTGCCAACAAGGGGCCTGCGGCGGGAAACAGCCTGTCCAGTGCCATGGGACGTAACACTCGTGAAGGGCGTTTCTTCATAGCGTATTGGATTTGTAATTGAAATCCTAATACATGGGTCATTAACGGAGGGAGGCGGGAGGGGTCTCAGTGCGTGGAGGTCTCTGAGGTTTGGAGCTATAAGAGGCGGCCTGGGGCACTAGACCTGGGTCCCGTTTGCGGGTCCGTCACTTCCTCCCTCTGTGCCTCACTTTCCCCGGCTGTAAAATGGGGATAATCATCCTGCCTTGGCCTGGTTAGATGGAGCAGGGTCTGTCTCCCATGGTCAGGGTCTGTGCGGCACCTGAACGCCATCGAATGACACCTGGGCTGGGGTCGAGGCCTCCCAGGTCCGTGTATTGCACGGACACCAAATATGATCGGCGTCCAGTTGTGCCAGCCGCCCAGACCCCGACCCCTGGGCCAACCCGCAGTGAGACAGTCCCTTCCCGCCGAGCCCGGCATCTGAACGGACGCTGCCAGAGCTGTGTCATGGATTGGGTTGCCCCATTCCCGTTCATCAGCTCTGTGGAGCCAGGGCAGCCTTTTCGCTCTGTGTTCGTGCAGCACCTAGCACGAGGCGGGCCCGGTGCCTGACTGGGATGCTGAGGCCCAGTACAATAACAAGAACTGATTTCCCAGTTCCTTGGCCAGCTCTGAAAATCCCCATCTAGGCAGGAAACTGAGGCACAGAGGGATTCAGTGGCTTGGATTTGCAAAGAAGTTAAGAGTCCAATTGGCTTTCAATGCAATTTGGGGAGCCTTAGTCCCTTAGGCTCCTTTGAAATTCCTAGCCTAAGTGGTTTATTTGCAGAGTCTCTGGGAATGGTGGGCTTTGAACCCAGGCGTCCTCATTGCCAGCCTCGTGTCTCAGCCACCAGGATACATGTTACTTTGGGCAGCTGCTCCTAGGGAGTTTGTTTCCAAATGTGATCATTCACCCCTTGCCCTCCTACCCCTTTTACCCGCCTGTCCCTCACCCCCGCAGGAATTGGTCGATGCCCTGTACCGCTTCCGGGATCACTACTTTGAAAGCCACAGTGTGGAGGATGCCGGGAGAAAGCCGCAGGACGTGCGGGAGGAAATGCAGAAGACGCTCCAGCAGATGGACGACATAGTGACCGGTAACCGGGGGCAGGAGGAAATGCAAAACCCCAGCCCTAGATGGGGGGGGGGAAATCTTGACATCCCATTCTTCACCCCCACGCACTGGTGAGCCCTGGGGCGGGGTTGGAGCTGGTGCCCCCTAGCGAGGAGAGGCCCCATGCCCCATTTCTCCCTGAACCAGCCGGTCCCCCCATGCTCTGGGGCCGGCAGGGAACCGTGCCACAAGCCGTGCCCTCCCTGTGCGGCTCTGTCTCTCCAGACTGTTCCCAGGAGCGGGCCCGGGCGCTGATGCTGAAAGGGAAGGCCCTGAACGTGACGCCTGACTACAGCCCCCAGGCCGAGGAGCTGCTGGCCAAGGCCGTGAAGCTGGACCCGGAGCTGGTGGAGGCCTGGAACCAGCTGGGTGAGGCCTACTGGAAAAAGGGTGACGTTGCGGCCGCCCACACCTGCTTCTCTGGGGCGCTGGGACATGTGAGTACTACCCCTGGGCAGGCCAGGGGGCTGGTGTGGCCCATCCCGGGGGGTCAGAGAGGGGAGAGACCTGGCTGCCCATCGGGGCCGAGCAGGGTGGGTAGGTGGGGCCAAGGGACCTATCTGGGGCAAGGGGAGAGGGGCTGGCCCGAGGGGCCAATTTTGGGATGGGGAGACTGGGCCGAGGGGCTGATGTGAAGGCAGAGGAGGCAGGGACGGGGAGGCGGGAGGCCGGGCTGAGGCGCTGACCCAGCTCCACTTCTCTCCCTCACCCCGCCAGCGGCAGAACAAAGTCTCTCTGCAGAACCTGTCCATGGTGCTGCGACAGCTGCGAGCCGAGAGCGCGGAGCAGCAGGCCCAGAACGTCGTGGACAGCGTCCGGCAGGCCAAGCTGGCCGTCCAGATGGACGTGCGGGACGGGCGCTCGTGGTGTGAGTGACGGCCCCTTTCCCTGCCCCAGGCAACGTGCACCAGCTATATCCTGCCGTTCGACTCTCCAGCTATCGGCGTCCCCGCATCCCACCCTCAGCTATATCCATCTGTCCCATCAGCTGTGTCCCTTCCTCCTGCCCTCCGTCCATCCATCCCTCCTCAGCTATGTCCCTCCATCCATCCTCAGCTATGTCCCTCTCTCCATCCATCCATCCCACCCTCAGCAATATCTGTCTATCCCTTCGGCTTTGTCTGTCTCTCCATCTGTCCATCCATCGATCCGTCCATCCGTTCTCAGCTATATCTGTCTATCCCATCCGCTGTGTCTCTCCCTCCCTCCATCAGTCCTCACCTATGTCCATCCATCCATCCCACCCTCCAGCCTCAGCTGTATCCATCTGTCCCATCAGCTATTTTCCTCCATCCATCCTTTCACTCCTTCCCTTCACTCCTCCTCAGCTGTAGCTATCCATCCAACCCTCCATCCTTGGACGTATCGCTCCAGCCATTCATCTTCTTTGATGCCCTCTGTCCATCCAGTCTCATTGCTGACCTCTGCGTCTCTCTGCCACAGACATCCTGGGAAATGCCTACGTCTCGCTGTTCTTCAACGCCGGCCAGAGCCCCAGTATCTCCCAGCAGGCCCTGAGCGCCTATGGCCAGGCGGTAGGTAGTGCCCTGTCTTCTGTCCGCTGCAAGGGGTGCTCTTCTCCAGGACCCAGGGCCGGCGCCTATTCTCCAGCACGGCATGAGGGGTGGTTGTGCTCCATGGAGCGGGCGGGAGGCTCAATGGGGGATTCTCTGACGTTGCTTTCCTCTCCCCACTAGGAAAAGGTGGACCCTACGGCCTCGTGTAACCCAGACCTGCACCTCAACAGAGCTACGGTGAGAAGGGGAGCGGACAACCTGATTGAAAGGGGGTGGGGGGCTCTGTCGGGCGCCCTGCCCTGGATATCCGGGCCCCAGTGTGGTTCTGGAGAGCACCGTCTAGACAGAATTAGCACCGTCTAGACAGAATTAACTGTGCTATGCTCCGTGTGTGCGTGTGCCGGCTGCCCCCTGCAGGAAGGAAGGAGCCCTGCTCTGGGTGTTGGCATGTCCTGCCTTTGCGGTCTAGCCACTAGCCCCCACTGCCCTCCCGGAGCCAGGGATTGAATTGTAGAATCCCAGGGTGAGAAGGGACTGCAAGGGTCAATCTCGTCCAACCCCCCGCCGAGGTGCAGGATCTGTGGTGTCCAAAACCGTCCAGGATGGGTAAACCATCATCCACGGAGCTACCGCCGTCTCCCGAGGAAATCCATTCCATTGCCTGACTCTCCTTGCAGCAGGGAGGTTAGGAATCCGCATTCCTTGCACTCGCTTCCCTAGCCCACTGGACGGCCACTCCCCCACCTTGAGCCAGGCATAGAACCCAGGAGTCCTGGCTCCCAGCTCCCCCGCCGTGACCGCATTGTTGTGTCTTTCCCGGGGCTCAGCTGCACAAGTACGAGGAGAATTACACGGAGGCCCTGGAGGGGTTTTCCCGCGCGGCCGCCCTCGACCCAGCCTGGCCCGAGCCCCGGCAGCGCCAGCAGCAGCTCCTGGATTTCCTAGAGCGACTCACCAGCCTCCTGGAGAACAAGGTAGAGCATCCGCCCCGCTCCCCGCCCGGCCCGCGGGGTGAGACACGTCTCAGTCGGTGACCCTGCCGCCCTTCCTCCCGCTGCAGGGCAAAGTGAAGGGCAAGAAGCTGCAGAGCATGCTGGGAAGCCTGCGCCCGTCCCAGCTGGGCCCCTGCGGGGATGGGCGGTACCAGGGGTCCTCGGGCCAGAAGGTGGCACTGGAGCATCGGCCCCTGAGTGCCCTGCGGCCGGGCGTGAATGCGGGGGCCGTCGTGTTGGGCAGGGTCCTCTTCAGCCTCACCTCGGACGAGAAGGTGCCCTTGTGAGTACCGGCCTGTCCGTCAGTCCTCAGCGCTTTCTGTTGGTTTTTGTCTGTCCGTACTCTGCCCCGTCCACCCGTCTGTCCCTCTGTTAGTCCTGAGCTCTGTCCCTCTCTCCTCGCCGCTATCCATCCGTCAGTCTTCAGCTCCATCCATTTGTCAATCCTGATGTCCAGCTGTCAGTCCTGAGCTCTGTCCGTCCATCCATCCCTTCATCCATCCATCCATCCCTGTATACCCTTTCTATCCATCCCCAAACACCCCTTCCGTCCGTCCTTCCATTCATCCACCCACCCACCCATCGATCCATTCCTTCCTCCCTCCCTCCCCCTACACCCCTTCTATCCATTCATCCCCATACACCCCTTCTATCCATCCATCCACCCATCTGTCCGTCCATCCATCCATCCATCCTTCCTCAGTTTCATCTACCCATCCATCTATCCTCATGACCACCACGTGGCCTTCCTTCCGTCCATCCATCTATGCCTCCTCAGCACCTTCCATCCGTCCGTCCATCCCCTCAGCTCCCGTCCCAGCGCCAGGCTCACACTCTGGCCTCTTTTCCTGGCAGCACGTTCGGCCTGGCTGACTCCGAGGGCCCCTGTTTTGCTGTCACTGTCTATAACATGGCGCAGAGCTGGGGGGTGCTCATCGGTGACTCCGTGGCCATCCCCGAGCCGCATCTCCGGCATCACCGCGTCCAGCACCAGGGCAAGGTGAGCGCGGCTCGGTCCTCCCTGCCGCCTGCGGAGTGCTGGCGGGATTTTATAGGTGTGGCCCTGCAGGAGGAGGGAGATGGGAAGATGCTTGAGATAGCAGGGGGAAACCAGCCTGAGGCCGTTCATTCATTTATGAGTTAATCCCCAACCTTTCCTCACGCCCCTCCGGCCACCTGCTGTTTCCTCCCATCCCCACTGCAGCAAAGACTTCCTGTCTGCTATGTGCATCACTTCCCGTGTGGGACATTAGACCTCCATTACAGATGGTGGAGCCAGAGGCCTTGGCATCGGGGTCTTTGTCTCAGCACACTGGGGGCAGGGTGTCTTGCCCAACCCTCTACCTGCTTATGGGGTAGAGGTGGAGGTGCCTTTAAATTGAAGGAGGGGGATTGCAATTTCCTGCCCCGATATCTACCTACCTACACATTCATGGAAGCAGAAGCCCACTAGTGGCACATGAGTGCCCAGCAAGGAAAGAGTTAATTTTGACACACTTGCCGGGAGACTAGAGCACATCTCAGTCTCCTGTAACAAGTGGGGTGCGGCGCTCTGGCTTCTCAGGTTTTTTAAAGCTGCCTAGGGGTTTGGGCTCCTGTTAAATTTGGGTGCCCAGAGCCCTTAGGCAGGTTTAACAACCTCAGCCCACAAAAAGGAAATTGCCATCAGTAGGATCCAGAGTGAACAGTGGCATTTGCCCTGCCTCTGAGATGGGCTGGGAAATTCCAGCCATCAGTAGGGTTCGGAGTTAACCGCCTTTCTGACTGACTTCTCTTGTCTCCCCAGAGCTTCTCCTTCCCTGGGATCCGCGTGGAGACCCCACGCCTGCTGGTGGTGAACAGCAAGACGCAGGGACCCTGCAGCCAGGCGGCAGCCACTGTGGCGTACCGGGCGCAGAGCGAGTGAGGCTGTGGGGAGGGACTGTGTAAAGGCCCCTGATGCTGCTGCTGGAGGGATCGGACTTATTCTGCTGTTTGCTGCCTCCCAGTGGATCCCATGGGCATAATGGTTTGGAGAGGCTTTTGGGGCCAGGAGGATACAGGGGATTTACAAGTGGGTATTGGGGCAAAGGATGCGGACTGGGAACGGGGAGATCCCTCCTAGGGAGATGGAGAGAGATCCCCCTTTCCCCAGCTACTCTCCACGGTCCCATCACCCATGGCATTGAGCTGTACGCCTGCTCTGCTCCCTGGCACCCCAATAAATGGACTAAGCCTGGGTGTCAGGAAATCTCACCAGCACCACCCCATCTATGCCCCTTCCATCCACATTCCTTCCCTGCCGTGTGTCTCCAGGGCCCGGCTCTGTGTATAGACAGTGGGTCTGGTCCCGGGGCACGGCTCTGCATCTATACAATGCGGAGGCCTATTTATTTTGGAAGCTTTGTTTTATTTTATCATTTTTTATGTTTAACATTTTTTTCCCCTTTCTTTTCCAATGAATAAAATCCGTCATCCATGTGCTCGGGGTCAGGGAAGTTTGTGTCTCCGTCCCCCTCTGCAGCTGTCTGTCTGTCTATCTGTCTCCTTAACCCCCTGTCTGCCATGTGTTGGTTGTTTCTCTTGGGAAGGTAAAGGGCAGGGCTTCAACAGCCTGGTGTGTGGCTCCGCCGTGCATTGGCCGCTCAGCCTGGCTGCCCTACCAGCGCTGAGGGAAATCTGCCTGGACAGACGAAGAGGCCAGGGCAGATCTACAGAGAGATTCACCGGTGACCTGAAGTCCAACATTGGAGCTTTGTCCGCATGGCGACTGGACACCCGTGGCTGGCCCGTGCTGGTTGACTCGGGTTGCGGGGTTCTTTCTCTGCCCTGTAGACGTCTGGCCTGGCCGCCTCTGCCTGCCTTAGAGCCAACGAGCCCACGCTAAGGGCCAGCCTCCTGGGCGACGGTTCTGATCGGGGTCTGTCTTAGCCTCCTGTGGCAGCTGCCCCACAGCACGCCAGATAATCAAGCTGCAGGCCAGTGGTTGGGGCACCCAGGCGGGGATATCAGGCTCGAGTCCCTGCGCTGCCAGCTGTTTCTTACACCGTGGAATGGGAGAAGCTGAGAGCCAGCCCTCCCCTGCACCACCCTGTGCCATAGGACATGCGGGGACAAGTCTCCCCCCATCGTGTCGAGGAGGGCTTGAAGTGGGGGAGTTTCTGCATCTTTTCCCAGGGCGCTCTGACTCGTGGGCCCCTCAGTCGGGGCTGCGGATGCCACCGGCGAACCTAGGTCTGGGGATCTAGCCCCATGTGTCTCCCGGTATGGGAGGGAGCGTGGGAACTGGGGGGGAGTGGGGCGCACGAGAAAGACAACGGGGGCGTGGGAACTTTTCAAGCCGTTTCAAGCAGGACTGCTTTTCAAGCAGGGCCGCCCCGCTGCCCCCTGAAGGGGATCTTGTGTAACGAGCAGATTGGTTCTCAGCAGAGCAGGGGGTCAACGGGAACCTGAGGCTCAATAGCTCTGCGTGTTGCCAGAGACCAAGAGCGGACCGGACCAGGGAGACTCACCTGCCCTCGCCGCCCTGACCCAGAGCTCCCACCCCCCGCTCCGAGATGAGAGATCTTACAATTGCCTGGCTCCGACTTTTCAAGCAGGAACCAGCAGCGAACCCCGCTCAGCTCTTGAATTGGCTCTGCCGGGGTCCCCAAGTCGTCAATACCCCGAGCGGGAAATTTCAGACATCAAAACAAGCTACTTCCGCCCAGGGATTTGCAGTCCGGGCAGCGTGATTTATTAAGTGGCTCAAACGCCCATGAAAAATAGCAGAGGGCCAGCCCCCAAAGATGGCCCACTTCCGTTGAGACCTAGAATTCACACGGCAGGCGTGAGGTCTAGTGGTCAGAGGGCTGGACTGGGAGCCAGGACTTGGGGTCTTTCGCCAGCTCTCGGAGGGCAGTGGGGTGTAGTGGGTAAAAGCGATGTGGGCTGGGAGTAGTCTGTATTCCTGGGTTGGATCTGGGCGGGGAGTGGGGTGCAGCAGGTCAGAGCAGGGCTGAGGGAGCCTGAACTCCGTGGCTAAGAGATTAAGGTCAGAAAAGACCAGCAGCTCCCCCTCGTCTGAGCTTCCCTAGGTCATAGGCCACGGGCCCCACCCAGCCATTGAAATTAGACCCAGGTAGGGCAGCCCCGGGGAGGCTACGTTATGATGTGCCCCTGGCAGGAAATAGCCGGGGTGATGTTCACCAAGGCCGCTGCACGGGCAGGGAAATGATTAAGCAAGACCCACCCAGATGATCCTGGTGCTTGAGGCCCTCCCCCTGGCTACAGAGGAAGAAGCAACCCCTGATGACTGCAAATCTGACCTGAGAGTGGGGGATTCCTTCCCACCCCGCATTTGGGGATCAGACAGACTCGCATGCGACCAAAAGAACCAGCCAGCCAGACTGGAGACTGCTTGGTGCCATCTCCAAGCCCTGCCCCGCCCCAGCCTTTGTCCTGTCTCGGGCTGTAGCCATCCCTGATGCATTGGAGGATGAAGACAATACCACAAACAACCCCTCCCCAGCCCCACTCCCCCAAACAAAACCCTTTTTGGTGGGGGGTTACTCCCTTCCTGACCCCTGCAGGAGACCAGCTGAAACCCTGAAGCATGAGTTCTGGGAACATCAGACAAGGACCAGAAGGGAGCTGCAGGGGGGCCAAGCCTGCAACGCAATAGACTCTCGCCAATGATCTCACTTGCCTATTTGCCTTGTTCTCCCTTAAAACTAGCCCTTTACCCCCACGACTCCTGCTGGGAGGCTGTCGCAGACAGTGGTTTCTGCCCCGTGCTGTGGGAGGGGAGTGGGGCGTCATGGGTTAGATTCGGGGGGCTTGGGCTCCTAACGTCTACCCCAGGCTGTGGGAGGGAGTGGTGAACAAATGACAGTAGTGCCGTGAGCAGCGGTCCCAGCTCCGTCTCGGGACGGCGGAGAAAAGCAGAGCAGGACTCTTCTCTCCAGCTCTAAGGGGAGTAACATATTTACCCAGGTCACCGTCTCGGCAATACCGGCGGGACAAGAGGGGGCATCTCTCCGACCCTCTGTTCCTGCGCATGCCCCGAGCAGGGCTCATTTCCAGCCCGGACGCAGGTGTACACCCCTCCTGTTTGCGTTCTCTGATCGGCCGGATAGGGACCGGAACGCGGCCCCTACTGCTGTCCCAGCAGCGTCCTTCTCAGCGCCTGCTTCATCTCCTTGTTTCGCAGGCTGTAGATCAGCGGGTTGAGGAAAGGGGTTCCCACCGCGTAGAAGAGCGTCACCACCTTCCCGCTGCCCCCCGAGGCGGCCGAGCTGATGTAGTTGACCAGGCCCGAGCCCCAGAAGAGCCACACGACGATCAGGTGCGAAGAGCAGGTGGAGAAGGCCTTGTGCCACCCAGACCCCGCGGGGAGCCTCAGCACGGCCCTGAGGATGAGCCCATAGAAGGCCAGGGTGAAGCAGGCGGTGCCGAGGATGACGGAGGCAGTCAGGGCGAAGCAGGCCTGCTCTGTCTGGGCAACTGGGGTGCAGGAGACGGCCATCAGTGGGGCCGGGTCGCAGACAAAATGGTCCAGGACGTTGGAGCCGCAGAAGGAGAGCTGGGACATGAGGGCGACGGGCGCTATGAACCAGAGGAAGCCGACGAGCCAACAAGTGGCCGCCAGCATCGGTGCGGGGACATGAGGACGGGGTAGCGCAGGGGGTGGCAGATGGCCAGGTACCTGTCCAAGGCCATGGCCGCCAGGAAGCGGCACTCGGTGGTGCCCATGGAAAAGAAGATGTAGAACTGGAAAAAGCAGGCATGGAAGGAGATGGGGACGCCGGGGTTCATGAGGTCGAAGAGCATCCGTGGCCCGGTGGTCGTGACGTAGACAATCTCCATCCAGGCGAAGTTGCCCAGCAGGATGTACATGGGCAGACGCTGGAGGTGGGCATCCCGCAGCACGGCCCACACGATGCTCAGGTTGCCGGCCAGCGTCCCGGCATAGGTGCAGGAGATGAGGGAGCAGGCGAGATCGCGGCCCAGGGAAGGGAACCCCTGAAGGATTAATTTGGTCACCGGGGTGGTGCCATTGGCTGGATTCATCGGGTGGGCCCCAGGTCTGAAAAGGAAATGATCGACAGGATGCCAAGGCTCTGCCCAGAGCTCCGAGAGGGGAGCGGGATCTAGTGGTTACAGCGGGAGGGACTAGCGCGCACACGGTCATAGTCAGGCTCTCTCGTCCGTCTCTCATCCCAAGCTCCACCACAGAGCCCTGGCCCACCCCGCCACAGCCCATCTGCGGGCACTGCCTGGTGCCTCAGAGGAAGCAGATTTAGACAAGCAAACAAACCCTCTCAGGGTACATGGACATCCCTTCCTGACCCCTGCCGATAGCCAGCTAAACCCTGAAGCATGAACTTTAGGAACACAAGACATTGGCAGGACGAGAGCACCGGGCTGCTGAGTCCTACCCCCCGTTGTCACAATCACAACTCAGACACATCTCCCTTAAAACAAGTGACGTTGTTCACGGCCGCCCCCCTCCACGGTAGGGATACGACACAGAGTGATCTAGACACATTGGAGGATTGGGCCAAAAGAAAGCTGATGAGGTTCAACAAGGACAAGTGCAGAGTCCTGCACTTAGGACAGAAGAATCCCATGTACAGCTACAGACGGAACCGACGGGCTAGGCAGAAGTTCTGCAGAAAAGGACCTGGGGGTGACAGTGGACAAGAAGCTGGATAGGAGTCAGCAGTGTGCCCTGGTTGCCAAGAAGGCAAATTGGGCTGAGTTAGGAGGGGCATTGCCAGGAGATCAAGAGAAGTGATTATTCCCCTCTATTCTGCACTGGTGAGGCCGCATTTGGAGTATTGTATCCATTTTGGGCCGCCCACTACAAAAAGGATGTGGACAAGTTGGAGAGAGTCCAGCGGAGGGCAACAAAAATGACTGGGGGGCTGGAGCACAAGACTTATGAGGAGAGACTGAGGGAACTAGACTTGTTTAGTCTGCAGAAGAGAAGAATGAGGGGGGTTTGATAGCAGCCTTTAACTACCTGAAGGGAGTTCCAGGGAGGATGGAGCTAGGCTGTTCTCAGATGACAGAACTAGGAGCAATGGTCTCAAGTTGCAGTGGGGGAGGTCTAGGTTGGACATAAGGAACAAGTTTTTCACTAGAAGGGCGGTGAAGCACTGGAATGGGTTACCTAGGGAGGTGAAGGAATTTCCATCTTCAGAGGTTTTTAAGCTGCGGGCTGACAAAGCCTGGCTGGGATGATTTAGCTGAGGTTGGCCCTGCTTTGAGCAGGGGTTTGGACTAGACACCTCCTGAGGTCCCTTCCAACCCTCATCGTCTATGATCCTATGACCCCGACTGGGCGGCTGACACAGAACCTCCCTGCTCCGCTGGCTAGATTAGCAACCGCCTGCTAATTTCCAGCCTGAATTTGTGCATGGCCGGGCAGGGGCGGGGTGCAGAACAGCACGGCAGCGGAGGAAGAATCAAAGCAAGAAGGAATCTGCGTGTGAAAACTTACCTGGCTCAGATATCTCCGCCGCCCGCCCTCCACCTCTGCTGTGAAGGGAGTGGGGCGAAAGGGGGCTGATATCTGCTCTGTGAGATGCTCGGTCCAGGGGACTTGGTTTCCTGGGTGTGTCGGAGCTGCCAGATCTGGCCGGATGCCCAAATTAGCTGCCCCCTGCGCACACAGCCCCACAAACAGGCTTGGACAGGCCACAGTGAAAGACACAGCGCCAGCCCCCAGATTTGGGGGCAGTCCCGGGCAGGGACTGGCAATACTAAGGATGCTCTCCGCCTTCTAGGAGGTGCTGGATTCTCTCACTCTCACCACCCGCTCAGCAGAGTCCATTCCCTCCAGTAGGGCCGCACCCCCCATCCCCCTGGCACAGGGCAAACCAGCCGCTTGTGGAGTTCTTCCCCAGAGCCAGCTGCATCTCAGCGCCAGGTGAGCCATCGCCGCGTAGGGTGCTATCTGGCTGTTAGGAAGCCACTGTGCACCAGAGGGGTGCATCCATGCCCCTGGTGTGCCATCTCCGGGCAGTCTCACACTGTGGCTGCCGCACAGCTGCCTCACCCCAGAGCAGGCTGCATCTCACCGGCGGTGGGTACATGACGTCGAAGGGCGAAGCTGGGGGATGCTGTCTTTCCCCTTTGCCAAGCCACGGGAAGAGCAAAAAGCTTTCGGAGCTGCCCGTGGTGTGGACCCCCGCCCCAGACAGCACCTCGTTGATAATTATTATTAATTAACAAGAAGCTGACACAGTTCCCAGCTTCTCTAGGCCAAGCTGTTTCCCCAATGGAGGAGGGTGAAAATGGGAAAACTGGAAAAACTCGCCGCTTCAAATCCGGCTTTTCCAGCTTTCTCCAAAATAAACAGGGGCTGGCTGGAGTGGTGAGGGAGGGCCCTGGCTGGAGTGCATGGGTGGTGGGGCTGAATGGAGTGGGGGTAACGGGGCCGTGCTGATGGGATGGAAGGAGTGGATGTGAGGGGCCTTGGTGCGGGGAGAGGGGCTGGACAGGGTAGAGGTTAAGGGGCCTTGTTGGGAAAGGGGTAGATGGCATGGGGGGTTGAAGGCTGTGGCTTGTGTAACCATACTGGGGGGTACAAATGGGGAGCCTCAGAATGGGGGGACCCCCCATGGATGGAGACAGAGGCCCCCTTTTCCCATGCTCTCACTGCTTAAGAGGGTCCCCCTCCCCTGGAACTGAGCTAGACCCAGGCTCTGCTCCCTGGTGCCCCCCCTCAACCAACCAAGGACTGACCTCAGGGAGGGGGGAAGAAATCTCACTGGGATGAGGTGACCCCTCCCAAGCCTATCCAGGCCCTCCTGCACCTCTTCCCTGCCCTGTGACCCCATGGAAGTTGTCACGCCTGCCAGCTTTGCATGGTGGGTCCCGTGTGTAACGAGTGGGGTTGTTCTCAGCAGATCTGCCCTCAGCTCTCACAGGAGACAAGAGAACTTTTAATTGCCTGGCTATAAGTTTTGAAGCAGTGGCAAACTTCGTTCAGCTCTGTAATTGCCTACGCCGCCGGCCCAAGGCATCAATACCCAGAGGGAGAAATGTTCAGACATCAAAACAAGCTACTTCCTCCCAGGGATTTGCAGTCTGGGCTCCCTGATTTATTAAGTGACTCTAATTCCCACAGAAGATACCACAAGGACACCCCTCAGACATGGACAGCTTCTGTTAATACCTAGAATTGACACAGTGGTGTGAAGTCTAATGGTCCGAGGGCTGTACTGGAAACCAGGATCTCTTCCTATCTCTCAGAGGGCAGTGGGGTGTACTGGGTAAAGGCAACGTGGGCTGGGAGTAGTCCGTGCTCCTGGGTTGTAGCCATAGCTCTGGGAGGGGAGTGGGAAAGCTGGCATCTACTGGGGTTGGGATTCTCAGCTGCTGGGTTAGAATTAAATCGAGAACGGCCCAGCAGATCATCTAGTCTCAGCGCCTGTAGATCTCAGGCCACTGCCTAGCAACTGAAATTAGACCAAGATGTTCCAAGCCTCAGGAGGCTACACTATTATGTGCCGCAGGCAGACAATAGCAGGGACTGATGTACACCGTCCCTAAGACCCTCACGACGGTAGGGAAATGATTAAAGGAGATACACCCAGTACTCCTGGCAACTGACCCGTACCCACATAGAATCACAGAAGATGAGGGTTGGAAGGCACCTCAGGAGGTCACCAAGTCCAACCCCCTGCTCAAAGCAGGAACAGCCCCAACTAAATCAGCCCAGCCAGGGCTTTGTCAAGCCACAACTTAGAAACCTCTAAAGATGGAGATTCCCCCCTCTCGCTCCCCCAGGTAACTCATTCCAGTGCTTCGCCACCCTCCTAGTGAAAAAGATTTTCCTAATGTCCAACCTAGACCACCCCCACAGTGACTTGAGACCGTTGCTCCTTGTTCTGTCATCTGCCACCACAGAGAACAGCCTAGCTCCATCCTCCCTTGAACCCCCTTTCAGGTAAATCCCCCCTCATTCTTCTCTTCTGCAGACTAAACAGGCCCAGTTCCCTCAGCCTCTCCTCAGAAGTCTTGTGCTCCAGCCCCCTGATCATTTTTGTTGCCCTCCGCTGGACTTTCTCTGATTTGTCCATATCCTTTCTGTAGTGGGGGGCCCAAAACCAAACACAGTACTTCAGATGTGCCCTCACCAATGCCGAATAGAGGGGAATAATCACTTCCCTTGGCAATGCTCCTACTAATGCAGCCCAATATGCCGTTAACCTTCTGGGCAATCAGGGCACACTGCTGACTCCTATCCAGCTTCTTATCCACTGTTACCCCCAGGTCCTTTTTTGCAGAACTGCTGCCTAGCCCATCGGTTTCGTCTGTAGCTGTGCATGGGATTCTTCCATCCTAAGTGCAGGACTCTGAACTTATCCTTGTTCAACCTCATCAGATTTCTTTTGGGCCAATCCTCCAATTTGTCTAGGTTGCTCTGTGTCCTATCCTTGTCCTCCAGCTCCCCCATCTACCAGCTATCTACTATTCCTCCCAGCTTAGTGTCGTCTGCAAACTTTCTGAGGGTGCAATCCACCCCATCTTGCAGATCCTTAATTAAGATGTTGAACAAAAGTGGCCCTAGCACTAACCCTTGGGGCACTCTGCTTGATATCGGCTGCCAACTAGAGGTCGAGCTGTTGATCACTACCCATTGAGCCCGATGATGTAGCCAGCTTTCTATCCACCATATAGTCCATGAGTCCAAACCATAATTCTGTAACTTGCTGGCAAGAACACTGTGGGAGACCGTGTCAAAGGCTTTGCTAAAGTCACAGTGTATCACGTCCATCCCTTTCCCCACATCCATGGAGCCAGTCATCGCATCATGGAAGGTGATCTATCTTGCTTCCCAAAATAGAGTACCCCATCCCGTATATATGTCCTAAATTCTTTGGTCCCAGATTCAGAGCTTAAAAATCAGCCTGAATCAATGGGAGTGGAGCTCTTGTAAATATTTTCAAACCTGTTGGAGGCCGTAGGATTCAGGGCTCTCAGCCCGGCTGCAAGGCTCAGAGCCCTGAGTTATGAATGAGCTGGGGTGTACTGGGAAATAATCTTTAAGAATTTAAGACCTGCCTAGATATGTACATTTACATTTTGCTACATTAAAACCCATACTCTTTGTTTATGCCCTGTGTACCAAGCAATCTACATCACTTTGAATCCATGACCTATCCTCTTCATTATTTACCACTCCCCCAAACTGTGTGTCAGTTTCAAATTTTATCAGTAATGATTTTATGTTTTCTTTCAGGTCATTGATACAGGTGTTAAATAACGTAGGGACCCCACTGCAACGCAGCTACCTGATGGCAATTCCCCACTTACAGTTCCATATTGAGTTTGATCATTTGGCCAGTTTTTAAACCATGGAATGTGTGCCATGTTAATTTCTTATTGTTCTAGGTTTTTGGTCAAAATGTCTTTGCTAAACCAAATCCAACCCCTTATGGAAGTCTCAGTAAATTACAACAACACTGTTGCCTTTATCAACCAAACTCGTAATCTCATTTAATAAATAATGATATCAAGTTAATTTGACAAGATCTATTTTTCACCAACCCATGTGGATTTGCATAAATTATATTGCCCTCCTTTAGTTTGCATCCCCTTTCAGCCTCTCTATTATCTTTCATAGGATCAACGTCAGGCTGACGGGCTATAATTCCCTGGGTCATTCCACTTACACTTTGTAAATATGGGCACAACACTGGCTTTCTTTCAGTCTTCTGGAACTTCCAAGATGTGTTGAAAATCAGCCTCAGTTGTCTAGTACGCTCCTCAGCCAGCTCTTTTCAAACTCTTGGATGGAAGTTATCTGGACCTCCTGACTGGTGACTAGATTATCCGAGAATACACTGAAGCTGAGTTTCACAAACTATCACTTTTTGGGCCTTGAAATTCCCAAGACACTTTTCCTGATTATCTTCTGAACCTTTGTAGAACTTCTGAGACACTAACACACTGTATGACAACTGCTTTCAGGCCTTTCTGCCTCTGTGGCCCAGCCGTGGTCCAGCAGGATGCTTGGGTTTCACACTGTCACAGAGCAGTTAAAGAGGAAGCATGTCCCTGACGACCTTATGGTGGAAATCCTGAACAGGGCCAACAAGCAGCTACAATACCAATAGGAGAAGGATTTGGGGCAAGAAGGAAGGCCCAGATAGGCTTCTGATCCCGAGGAAAGACTTGCAGAGCAGCTTCTGGAGCAGGAACCTCGCTCGACGGAGGAAGCCAGAGTGCAGCAGAAAGACCTGTTTGAGAGGCTGCGAGAATTCAGGTTCCTCATCTACCCATATGAGGTCCTGGGTCCTCTCCCTAGTTCCATGTCCTGCAGACCAGAAACAATACCACAGTCGGGTGACCCATGCAACTGGGACCGAATGCTAGTTGGACAAGGCAAATGTGCCCCACCCAGACCTCCATCCCCCCTGTAGCAGCGCCATGTACGTACAAAACGTGGTGGCCCAGGAAAGGAGAATGAGACACCAGGGGACGTACAGAAGTTGGAGATTTGAAATTTTTTAAATTGTTTGCACTGGTTTCACTAGTTTACACTGTTCAATGTTTGTGTTATGCCCTAGTCTGGCATATTCTTGGTAGCTTGTCTGTCTGTTAATCCTTTAATATTGTTCTTTTGTAATACAGTCATGTTAACAAATAAAAGCTTTTATTTCATTAAGAAAGTTTAGTACAATCAGTGCATCGTATCATATAATATGTGTATTTCAAAGAATAAAGGTACAGACATGATCCGGCATAACTAGGAAACTGTATCTAGACACAATTTCTCAATTAGGAATAGGCTTATATTAACCTGAATTCAGCTTCTTTAAGGCCCAAGTAAGTGTGTCCACACACTGGTTTCATTATACCAGTTTAAAGGCCAATTCAAGTTACACTAGTTGCTAAGGCCTAAATTGTTAAGAGCGCCCAGTAAACATTTATATACTGCCCAGTAGTTCTTCAGCAGAAAGCAGATTTACATTTTAGATGGACAGGCTGACAGCTAGATAATTTTTCAAAAGTAACTGTGAGGATAGACAGTTAGATACATAGATATGTCTAAGATTAAATGAAAGAAAAAAAACTGCTTTAAAACATTTGGTTGGACTTTTTCCCCACTTTCATAAAGAATCAAGAGAAGGAAAAAAATTACAATTCCTTTGTTGATCACCTTTAAAAAGAGATACTGATCTGTTGTATAGTCTCTACAGTTAATTGATCAAAGCAGATACTTCTCTCGGTTTGCCTGGAACCTCGAATTATGTAGGACTAGTCTAATCAACTCTAGAAATACATAGACACACATGTTTATTGATTCAACATTTCTAAGTTCTCTATTTGAATCTCACCAATCTAATCAATGCATTAATTCAATATATATTTCCTACTTTAATATTTGATTTTAACCTGGAAATTAGTGTAATATACTGTTCTTAATCCAATATTCATCCGATTCTGGAAATGAGTCCAACAAAGAATTATTAGCTCATTATTGTAGTTGGCTCTGGAGGTTAAAAAATGCAACTACAAGTGTCATATTTTAACCAAATCTAAATATATATGCGGTTGTTAATTGAATATTTTAATCAAATCTAAAAATGTATATACATATTAGCCAAATACTTTAACCGTGTCTGGGAAATTCAGTATAATATTAAGTTAGTATTTGAATCCGAGTATCCAGACCCCCAGGTCTATCACCATATCCAGTGTGCAACCCTGTGGCTAGCTGAGGACAAATAAGTTGGCAGCACATACACATAGTCAGTCTCAACCCGTCCCGCACAGAGCTCACAAAGCAGAGAAAAGGAGGGAGGGGAAACCGAGGCACAGAGAGGGGAAGTGACTGGCCCATGGTCACACAGCAAGTCCATGACAGAGCCAAGAACAGAACCCAACTTTCCTGTCCTGCACAGCCCAGACATCGAGTCGCAAAGGGCAATGATACCACACCGAAGGGCAGATGGGTGCTGCTAATCCATCAGTAGCCAGAGATGATATTGGTGGCACAAAATATTCTGTAACCAGGTGGCAGCCCATCCATACACAGACGTGGGGAGAAATCATTCCGGACAAGCTGGCTCACAGGACTCTGGGTGAGTCCATCTTATTTCCCCAAAAGTGGGAACCAGGCTGCGTTGACATTTTCGTATTTTAGTTTCACGTCCAAGTCTTGAGTGTCTTGCTTGACAGAACCGAGGGACCCTCTTTGCTAGGTCTGCTGTCTCTGAGTTGTAATATTTTTCTTGTTTTTAATGGCATTTGATCAAGGCACATGTTGAGCCAGATCCTCAGGTGGTGTAAACTCATGCAATCCCATTGAATTGAAGGAAGCTATGTCAATTTACACCAGAGTAAGAACACACCTGACTAGTCAATGGACGTTAGAAGAGCTTTTGACATTCACATCATGAGATGTGTCATGCGCCGCTCTCCACGGCCAGTGGCTGTGGCCCTCCCCCGGCCTCCAACCCCGGGGGAGACCGCAGCGCCCGCTGGAGTGAAAGGGGGAATCAGCAGATCCAGCGGGCGATATGCCTGGTCCCTGGGCAGCAGGGCAGGCAGCAAACAGTCTCTATGCCTGTTCCCTGGGCAGCAGGGCAGCAGGCAAACAAGCAGTTTCAGGGCCTGTTCCCTGGGCAGCAGGGCAGCAGGCAAACAAGCAGGTGTCTCCCGGCCGTCTGGCCGGCAGGTCAGGACTCTCCCTCTTCCTCTCACTCGCTGGCAAGTGCGGGTAGAGGAGGGGGAGGGGGACGCAGGCCCACCCGTCTCCACTGCGTCCCAGCCCAGGGCCCTACCAGTGGCCCTGCGAGTACCACTGGTGCGGCGGGGATCCGGCCGCAACACGCCGCGGCGGCTCTGCCCCCTCGCTAACCAGTAGGTCTGGTTGCCCCTGGGCTACTTCCTCCCCCCCTTCCCGGAGCTGACCCCGAGCAACCCGGGGGCAGGGTGCGCGGTCCAGGGCAGGCTCACCCATCCGTCGACGTCCGGCGGCGGCAGCGGGGGCAAGTCGTCGGCGTCGGGCAGCTCCTCAAGGTCGGGTCCTGCTTCAGGGGGGTCAGCGGCTGGCAGCTCCTCCAGGTCTGGCCCTGCTTCCGGTGGGGTCACCCCCTGTGGTCGGCCCGGGACCTCAGGCCAGGCCTGGGGTTCGGGGCCTGTCGGCCAGTCTTTGGGGCTCGCCGGCCACTCCCAGTCCCCTGGCCCGGGAGGTCCTACCCAGTCTGGGTCCTGGGGTTCATCCACCGGTCGGCACAGTCTTGGCCTGTAGCAGGCCTTCTCTTCCCTGACGGGAGCCTTGGGCAGCACGTCTGCCTCCCAGGGCTGACTTCCCCCTACTGGACCCAGGGGCTGCGTCTTTATACCGCCCCTTCCTGGGTAGGGCCCGCCTCCTGCCCGCCGATTGGGCTGCCTGGTTGGTCCTATCCGGGTCGGCCCTGCAGGTTGATGGGCAGGCTGGCGGGCCGGTCCAATCCCCTCCCGTTGCCGGGCAGTTTTATCTGGCTGCCTGTATCGCCGCCCTATTGGCTGTGGCCCTTCCCCGGCCTCCAACCCCGGGGGAGACCGCAGCGCCCGCTTACAAGATGTTATGGAAGGAATCAGGGTCATTCCATCCCTCCCATTAATAATGACCTGTGTCCTTCGCCTTCCCTCCACAGGCAGGACACGATGTCCAACCAAACCACCGTGACGGATTTCGTTCTCCTGGGATTCTCAGAGGTGGGGGAGCTGCAGATTTTACACTTTGTGCTGTTTCTGGTGATTTACCTATCAGCTCTGGTGGGGAACCTTCTCCTCATCACAGGCGTGGCCCTCGACCGCCACCTTCACACACCCCTGTACTTCTTCCTGATCAATCTGTCCATCCTAGACATTGGCTCCATCTCTGTCACCCTCCCCAAATCCATGGTCAACTCCCTCATGAACACCAGGTTGACTTCTTATGCTGGATGTTTCGCCCAAGTCCTTCTCTTCATGTTCCTTGTCACGGTGGAAAGTCTTTTTTTTTTAAGAGACAATGTTTTTCAGTTTCTAAAAGACAAACTGGCTCCGGGTAATGAGGTCAACTTTGGATGCCATCGAAGTCACAGGAGTTTAGCCTTTTGCTGTCAAGAAATCAGGATTTGGCCAATGATCAATACACACAAGGATGCAGGTGTGGCTAAAGGAGTCCACCACGGAGAAAGTCAGCACTGCAAGAGATGTCCTGGGTCTGGTTCTAGTCAAGTATCTTCAAGAATGTTTGGTGAACAATGTAGAATGTACACTTAAGGAGTTTACGGACAATACCAAGCTGAGCGGGCTTGCGAGTGCTTTGGAGGACAGGATGAGGATTCAAAATGATTTTTGGCAAACTGGAGAAATGCTCTGAAACAGGGGCATGCGCAGAAACTTTCTGTGCCCCTGCTGAGGCCTAGGGCCAGAGGAGCTCCCTCTCCCCCCCAACACCGTGTCCCCGGAGTTCTGTGCCCCGACAATTATTGGGAGGGTGCGTGCCTCTGTTTACCCCTCCCCTTGTGCACTCCCCTATAAGTAGGACACAATTGGCTCAGGACAAAAGCAAAGCAGTACATTTTGGAAGGAATAATCAGTTGCAGAAATACAACGTGGGAAATGTTGGCCTAGCAAAGAGCACTGCAGAAAAGGATCTGGGGTTATCGTGGAACAAATTTGAGAAAACCCAGCAAAAAGCAATAAAAAAAGGATCAAATTGGGATTATTTAGTCTGGACAAGAGAAGACTGAGGGGGGCCATGATAACAGTCTTCAAGTACGTAAAAGGTTGTTATAAAAAGGAGGGCGATAAATTATTCTCCTTATCTTCTGAAGGCAGGAGAAGACGTAAGGGGCTTAAGTAGCAGTAAAGAGATATTTAGTTTAGACATGAGGAAAATCTTCCTAACTGTCAGGGTATTTGAGCACTGGAATAAATTCCCTAGGGAGGTGGTGGAATCTCTGTCACTGGAGGTTTATTAAAACAGGTTAGATGGACACCTGTCAGGGATGGTCCAGGTAACACTCAGTGCAGAGGAATAGAATAGCTCTGTGGTACTCAACTGGGAGTACATGTACCCCTGGGGGTATTCAGAAGTCTTCCAGGGGTACATCAACTCATTTAGCTATTTCCTACTTTTACAACAGGCTATGTAAAAAAGCACTAGCAAACTAAAATGTCTTACGGTGGTGTTTATACTGCTCTCTATACTATAAACTGAAATGAAAACACAATACTTATATTCCAGTTGATTCAGTTTATAATTATATGTTAAAAGTGAGAAAGTGAGCAATTTTCAGGAATAGCGTGCTGTCACTCTCGTATTTTTATGGCGGATTTTGTAAGCAAGTAGTTTTTAAGTGAGGTGAAACTTCTGGGGGTAAACAAAACAAGTCAGACTCCTGAAAGGGGTACAGTGGTCTGGAAAGGTTGAGAACCACTGAACTAGATGACCTCTCAAGGTCCCTTCCAGTCCTATGATTCTATGATTCTGTGTAACGAATAGATTTCCACCCCAGTGACACCCGAGCCAATCCTTCGACGTCACCCATTTAATACGTCCGACATTCTGACCCAGTGATGCTGGGCTACACTGAGTAGTGACATAAACACTAGCCTAAGATATTTGTCTGGGGTAATTTTGTTATGTTTTCCATTTAAGTGGAAAAGTGCCATTTCATGCACTGATTGTGGCATGCCATGCACCCTTCAGAGTAAATCTAGTCACATCCAACCTGAAAAAGAGATCTAAGATTTTGCCTGTTGATTTTTTTGTGCCTGGCTGTGTATACTATATATACTCTTTCTCTATGTATTTATATGAAAGTAGAGCATGTGATTAGATAGACAGCTAGATAGATAGACGCAATCCTTGTCCAAACACCCAACCTCATTTTGTCATCATGACAGATGTCTGATTGTGAATTAGGTGAAATGACTGATCGATTGATATAGATAATTAGCATAAATTATTCATGGTCTATTGTGACATTTCCTGTTCATGATTGTCTATGTCTAGATCACTATTTTCTTACACGTGTGCATTATTACACATCATTTACCAAAGTACTTCTCTGACAATATTTTTCGTCGCAGCTCATTTCCAAAGAGATCGTCATAACTACTCAGCGTTTGAATTTGGAGCTATTTTGTTCACTGGATATATTTTTAACATGCTCTGTTTCTCCAATCTCACTCAGGTTCCTTAAAAACGAAGACACCAGTCCTCAGCTCCTATACATTTTTATATCTCCACTGCAGTCAACAGAGCCATGAGAATTTACACCACTTGTAAATAGGCTGCCAACATTTTTGATGAGGAATTCAAAAGTCCTCCTTTGAATACTCTGTGCTAAGGCCCTGATCCAGCAAATCACTCCAGCACGTTCTTAACTTTAGACCCTTGAGTAGTCCCTTGGAAAGCTTCAAGTTAAACTCATGCTTAAGTGCTGTGTTGGATTAGGGCAGAGTTTCCCAACCGCTGTGCCGTTGCACACTGGTGGGCCATCAGTCCTGAGCCGGTGTACCATGGAATTTTTTGAAAAACGACTTGAAGAGTTCTGAATTGGCTCATGAATATTCATGAATTCATTAGGAGACTGTATGGTGGTGTGCCTCAAAATAATTAAAGATATCAAGGTGTGCCGCGGTAGAGAAAAGTTTGGGACTCACTGGATTAGGTTGAGGGCCAACGGTGTCAGACCCTGCCACTGTCTCAATTTCTCTCCTCCCCCAATTAAACAAATTGCTACCATTGGGGAATTTGAATTTCTCTCCCCTTCAGGTACCTGTAAGGGTTCCTAAATAGCCTTTCTAAATAAGTTATTTAGAAACTCTTACAGGCACCAAAATGGGAGAAAAATTCAACTATTTAGAAATTCAACTATTTAGAAAAACTGGACATGCACAAGTTCATGGGGCCAGATGCAATGCACCCGAGGGTGCTGAGGGATTTGCCTGATATGGTTGCAGAGCCATTGGCTATTATATTTGAAAACTTGTGGTGACTGGGGGAGGTCCCAGATGATTGGGAAAAGGCAAATAGAGTGCCCATCTTCAAAAAAGGGAAGGAAGAGGATCTAGGGAACCAAGGACCAGTCAGCCTCACCTCAATCCCTGGAAAACTCATGGAGCAGGTCTTCAAGGAATTCATTTTGAGGCACTTGGAAGAGAGGAAGGTGATCAGGAACAGTCAGCATGAATTCACCAAGGGCAAGTCATGCCTGACCAACCTGATTGTCTTCTATGAGATGACTGGCTCTGTGGATGTGGGGAAAG
The DNA here is from genome assembly GCA_007922155.1 of Mesoclemmys tuberculata. NCBI lineage: Eukaryota > Metazoa > Chordata > Testudines > Chelidae > Mesoclemmys > Mesoclemmys tuberculata. The sequence goes on along the minus strand of ML675636.1, from coordinate 2,869,152 downwards.
CGATGGACATGATATACTGTGACTTTAGCAAAGATTTTGACATGGTCTCCCAGAGTATTCTTGCCAGCAAGTTAAAGAAATATAGATGGATGCATGGAATATAAAGTAGATAGAAAGCTGGCTAGATCATCAGGCTCTGCGGGTAGTGATCAGCAGCTCGATGCTCAGCTGGCAGCTGGTAACAAGTGGAGTGCTCCAGGGGTTGATGCTGGGGCCTGTTTTGTTCAATATATTCATTAATGATCTAGAGGATGCGGTGGACTGCACCCTCAGCAAGTTCATGAATGACACTAACCTGGGGGGAGTGGTAGATACGGTGGGGGGTAGGGATAGGATACAGAGCAACCTAGACAAATTGGAGGATTGGGCCAAAAGAAATCTGCTGAGGTTCAACTAGGACAAGTGCAGAGTTCTGCACATAGGACAGAAGAATCCCATGCACAGCTACAGACTGGGGACCGACGGGCTAAGCAGCAGTTCTGTAGAGAAGGACCTGGTGGTCATTTTGTGAACAAGAAGCTCTATATGAATCAAAAGTGTGCCCTTATTGCCAAGAAGGCTAATAGCATATTGGGCTGCATTAGCAGGAGTATTGCAGTAGATTGAGGGAAGTGATTATTCCCCTCTATTCAGAACTGTAGAGGCCACATTTGGAGTATTGTGTCCAATTTCGGGCCCCTCACTAAAGGAAGTGTGTGGACAAACTGAAGAGTCCAGCGGAGGGCAACAAAAATGATTAGGGGCTGGAACACATGACTTATGAGGCGAGGCTGAGGGAACTGGGGTTGTTTAGTCTGCAGAAGAAAAGAATGAGGGGGGATTTGATAGCGACCTTCAACTACTTGAGGGAGGGCTCCAGGGAGGATGGAGCCAGGCTGTTCTCAGTGATGGCAGGTGACAGAACAAAATAGCAATGGTCTCAAGTTGAAGTGCAGAACGTCTAACTTGAATATTAGGAAAAACGTAGTCACTAGAAGGGTGGTGCAGCACTGGAATGGGTTACCTAGTGAGGTGGTGGAATCTCCATCCTTAGAGGTTTTTAGGACCCGGCTTGACAAAGCCCTGGCTGGGATGATTTAGTCAGGGTTGGTCCTGCTTTGAGCAGGGGGTTGCACTAGAAGACTTCATGAGGTCCCTTGCAACCCTTATCTTCTATGATTCTATGAGACAGACACACAGGCCGCTGTGGCAGGGAACAGAGAGATAGACATGCATCACCGACCCTGAAGCACATCCATGACATTTGATTTATAGAAAAGAAAAATAAAACACAACAATTACAAAGCAAAACAAAGCTCCCAAGAGAAATACACCACCACTCTGTATGGACAGCGAGCAGGGGACTGGGCCGTGAGTAGCCTCAGACAGTTGGAGTCTGCCATGTCTGTATTGTGTCGTCTTGTGCGTTCTCTGTCTGTGTGTGAAAGAGGAGTGAAAGTGTTAAGCAGAACAAGCCCTTCGAATGGTGACTGCTCCATGTGGCTGGCTTTGTTTGCCAGCAGCGTGCAGACCCAAAAGACGGCTAGACAGGAGGTTTTGGGGGATCTGACTCCATTCCCAGCAACATACCGCTGGATGAACAGAGAAGTTTCCCCACAGTGAGCCGGAAAGACTGGGCAGGGCTCTAGGAAGCTAGGATAGGCAGGTTTGACTCCGGTGTCCTCAGTGCTGTGTGGACACACAAGTGTGGGTGTGAGATCTGAGTCCAGGACTTGTAAACCCGGGGTCACGACTTAGTTTGGATGCTCAAGTCTGGTAATAGAAACTCTGAATCCCACAGACCTGGGCTTACGTTGTGCTGTAGACAGACCCGTAGGACTGTGTACGTGTCCATACTGTGTCTGCTGCCCACGGCTGCGGGGATGAGATCTGCTCGTTACATGAGTGTTAATGCTTCTGTCCGGCGGGGCAGAGAAAGGGACTTGGGGCCTTTCTTCTCTAGGGGATTCCAGCTCCCATCTGGCCACAGACGGGACTGGCTGG
>ML675636.1:2755176-2807346 GCA_007922155.1 Mesoclemmys tuberculata | reverse complement strand
CTTTCTTTCTTTCTTTCTTTCTTTCTTTCTTTCTTTCTTTCTTTCTTAGCAATTATATTTTTTCCTTATTCCAGACAGCAGTAAACTAAACAGCTCTTTAGACAACAGCTGAAATGCTGCCTGGCATTTTAAAAATGTTTAAGTCACACCGGCTGTAGGTATGTCAGAAAAACTGAACAAACATGAAGGGCCAGACCCCAGGTCATGTCTATCAATGTAGCATCACTAGAGTCTGTGGGGTCAAATCCTCAATTTGTGTAAATCTGCTTTAGTACCCATGCGGTGTGAATTTGCATAAGCCTGTGAAGCTTTGCCAGTTTACATGAGCTGAGTGACTCTACCATGAGGCCGAGCTTTATGTGCGTTCCTAAATTTGAGATTCTCATTGCATAGGACCGCCATCCCACTTTAATAACCAGGAAATATACTAAGATATCAAGAATATCATTAATAACCATTGGCTATTAACTTTGAAATCTCGTGGCAATAGGGGGGGGGTCATGGATGATTGGAAAAAGGCAAATATAGTGCTCATCTACAAAAAAAGGAAGAAGGAGGATCCAGGGAACGTCAGATCGGTAAGCCTCCCCTGAGTCCCCAGAAATATCAAGGAGCTGGTTCTTAACTTATCCATTTTGAGGCACCTGGAAGAGAAGAATGTGATTAGGGGCAGTCAGCATGGATTCACCAAGGGCAAGTCATGGCTGACCAAGAAAACTGCCTTCTATGATGAGATGACTAGCTCTTTGGATGTGGGGAAAGTGGTGGACGTGATAGATCTTGACTTTCACAAAGCTTTTGATACGGTCTCCCATAGTATTCTTATCACCAAGTTAAAGAAGTATGGGTGCATGAATGGACTATAAGATGAATAGAAAGCTGGCTAGATCATCCACCTCTAAGGGTAGTGATCAATGACTCAATGTCAGGTTGGTAGCCAGTAACAAGCGGAGTGCCCCACAGGTCACTGTTGACATGGGTTTTGTTCAACATGTTCATTAATGATCTGGAGGATGGGGGGGATTTCACCCTCCGCAATTTGCAGATGATACTAAGCTGGAGGGACTGGTAGATACCCCAGAGAGTAGGAATACGTACAGTGTTACCTAGACAAAATGAAGGATTAGACCAAAAAATTCTGATGAGGTTCAACAACGAAAAGTAGAGTCCTGCTGTTAGGATGGGAGAATCCCATGCACAGCTATGGACTCGGGACTGACTGGCTAGGCAGAAATTTAGCAAAAAAGGACCCGGGGTTACAGTGGACAGGAAGTGAGATATGAGTCAACCATGTGCCGCTATTTGAGACGAATGGCATATTGAGCTGTTTTAGTTGGAGCATTGCCAGCAGATCGAGGAAAAAGGTTATTCCCCTTTATTCAGTACTGGTGAGACCACATCTGGAGTAGTGTGTCCAAGTTTTGGGCCCCCCACCATAGGAACAATGTGGTCGTATTGGAAATAGTCCAGCATAGGCCAACAAAAATGATTTGAGGGCTTGAGTGCATGACGTTTGAGAAGAAGCTGAGGGATCTAGGCTTGTTTAGTCTGTAGAAGAGAAGAGTGAGGGGGGATTTGATAACATCCTACAAGTACCTGAAGCCCTGGCTGGGATGATGTAGTTGTGGTTGGTCTTGCTTTGTGCAGGGGGTTGGAATAAATGACCTCCTGAGGTTCCTTCACACTCTCCTCCTAGGATTCTCCAAATAGAGAGAAATCTGCCAGATGTGCACCTAGCTGGTAAGTTGGCTGATGACAGGAGGAAGAAGAGTGTCAAGTGGTTTCTCTGCAGCTCCTGATGCATCCTCCATGCACTGAATCCCTCTTGCCATAGTCCCTCAGCGGCTCCCTCTCTCTGCTTCACACACCAAGACACTCCAAGAAAGGGCCACAATCCCATATCACAATGAGGGCTGTTGGATCTTTGACATACCCAGCACCAAACTCCTGCCTTTGAGTCAGACCAACTCAGCGTAGCTTTGAGGTCCACCAAATAAAGATACCAGAGTGATGAAAACTGGAATGAAATCAAGAGGTCGGTAGGCTTGGTTGGAAAATGTCTTGCAGAGAAACCCAACACATCTTTCTCCCTAGATAAATCAAAATACTTAGTTTGTCTAGTGTTACTTCATCTTTTGTGACTGTTGATAGCCATATATTTCTTCTTCCGACTTGCTTTGCAGTATGTGCCACAAGGGGGGGATGTTTTCATCCAGCAAGCCATCTGTTGAAGAAAGCATGCCAATGTCATTAGCAAAAATGAGATCATTCACTTGTACTTTATCCATCGCCCATAAAATTGCTTCGTTATTTTCTGTGGCTACTTTTCTCACGACATAGTCAAAAACGAATGGAAACAATAGTGGGAATAAAATACATCCTTCCCTTACTCCAGTTGTCATTGCAAAGCTTTTTGGCAGGGAAATTTTTTTGGTCAAAATTTTCTGATTATCTCTTCTACCTACGAACTAAGGGCATTGACTTGAAAGTGATTGTTCATCAAGTGCTTAAAGTGAATCCGGTGCGCATAATCACTTTTTGGGTTTGTTTTCCTTGTTAAATCGTGTTACTCTAGGTATACACAGTGTAAATAAGAGCAAAGTCTATCTGTTCATCTATTTTAGGATTTTATACTTCCCCCCCATTACGACACCATCCTCACAAAACCAGTAGCAATAGTAAAGTCTCTAGTAGACCTCATGGAACGTCTAGTTCTTCTACTTTTCCGTATGGATGGAAATTTGTAGGTATAATTTATAGTTTGTTGGCTTGACGACTTTTGTTTTGTTTTGGTTGGTTGATTGCTTTGTTAAAGATGCTTGCTTTTCAGGGTAGGGGAAGTAGAGTTATCTCAAAAGGTTGGTTGGATGCAGGAGTCAAGATTCAGTCATCTCACGGGGGTAATGTTGTGTCATCTCTATAATGGGGTTTTGAAAAGGTTTGCATGACAAAAGGGTACAGAAGAGTTTCATAGATTTCTGGGCTCCTGTTGAGATGATTACATTAATGCATCCGGGATTTTATTGGTTATTAAATTTAAATTTAAATGGGTTATTATTTGGTAATTAATCTGCCTGGATAGACATCCTTTTTATTATTTTACGCCTCAATAACTAAATACACCAGTGCTGTGTCATTCTTCTTATGGAAGAAAGTCTTTTTGGGACAGGAATAGAACATTTTTTACACAAAGTTGGATGGGATAATCTCTAGTAACCAATAAGGCAAGAGAAGCAGAGCCTGTTAAAATATGTCCAGTCAAAACTGCTCAAAGCTCACAGACATTTCTGATCATGAACTTCTTGTAAATGAGCTATTGGGTAAGAAACAGTCACAGAAATTCTTTAATAAATAAAACCAAATAATGAATATTGTCAAGGAAATCGATGATCTGGAGACCAACAATCATGACAACAAATGAGGCAAAATAATTGGTTTTGATTCTCCCTCTCTATCTGTCCATATTCTGGTTATATTTAATATATACATAGGGTACACAAATACGCAAAAACATGCTTTAATAATAACAACAACAACAGCACTAGCCTCTGGATTCTGTGATCTAGACACATTTGGATCTCTGTGGAGGACAGAGCACTGGCTAATTTCAAATTAACCCTTGGCGGTGAAGGACTAAATCCCACTTGCCTTGGGTAGAGGGTTAGGCGTCCCTCTGACCCTTTCTTGAGTCTCTCTGAGTTTCCCCCTCATGTCTCAGCCGTAGCCCTGCCCCTCTCTTAAGGTGGAATCACCTGATTTTTCCTCTCTCAAGCAGGGTCTCAGCCTGTAACACTCTGTGCACGAACGTGATTTCTCAACAAAGTATGAGATCGGCAGTTCTTCTCTCAGGAGCTTGAGCAGTCATAAGTTGATTAACTGGCCGGCCTTCTCTATACAAAGTGTGATTTCTTTACCACAGTAGGAACAAAATTTAATTTAAGAGAAGATATTAAATAGAAAGTCCACACCCATCACTCCAATTGTTTGGGAGAATAAAACTTTAGCTTTATTGCCACGACTCAGTGTGTCTTTTTGCATCATTGCAATAGCTTTCTCTTCCAAAATGCCTTTCCACCATGGCAAGAATAATACAGCATAAAAATAATTGTTTGACCAGAACTCAGATACTCAGATACCTACACACATTATTTTCCAAGTCATCATGAATGGGGAAAGGAAAACATTAAGACTCTCGGAAAACCTCACCAAAGAGATGATGAGATTTCTTCTTGAATAGATGATAAATAATTGACACCTCTATTTTAACAACCATATTCCATCCTACCAAACGTCTACCCCGCAAATAAAGTACTTGGAGAACAGGAAGAAATCAACCAAACCATAAAGAAAATAATGAACACAAAAAGAAACAATCAAGCAAACACAAAACAAACTACCCAGACCTGAAACACAATTTCTATGTCAAAAAAGGAGAAGAGGCAGAAACTTCATGAAGTTCACTGGGGACTTAGCCATGGCAATTGATATTCTGTGCAATGTGCTCAGGTCGTGTGGTGATGGTAGCAGAATAAATCGCTAAAATAAACATATAGGTGCATAGGCAGATTTATGGATAGATGTATAGACTCTGATCCAATTTACACTATTGTAACCCTTCACTAACTCTTCTGACTTCAGTGGAGTTAGTTTGAATTTTATAACTTCATAAACAAATTTCACGCACATCAAGGAGACAATTTTGTCATAAATTGATAAGCTGAGAATAAAATCACAGCCAAGGAGCAAGGACGGACAATTTAATTTTTAGTGAATATCCTCCACACAATCAGTTTCTGTAACGCAGCTTTGATCTCCTTGTTCCTCATGCTATAGATTATGGGATTCATCAGCGGAGGCAACACGGCATAGAGAACACCCATCAGCAGATCCTTACTTGATGCTGAGCTGGAGGTGGGATTCAGGTATTGAAAGATGGCAGTGAAAAGTAACAAAGAGACGACAGTGAGGTGAGGCAAGCAGGTAGAGAAGGCTTTGCGCCGGCCCAGCTCAGAGGGGATTCTCAGCACTGCTTTGAAGATCAGAACATACGACACAATTATAAAAACAAAGCAATTTACAGCTATAAATACACCAAAGGCAATAAGCCCAACTTCACTGAGAAACGAGTCAGAGCAGGTGAGTTTGAGCAGTTGGGGGATTTCACAGAAGAACTGGTTGATGACATTGGACTTGCAGAAGGGCAGCCTGAAGGTGTTCCCGGTGTGCAGTGCAGAGTAGACAATGCAAGTGATCCAGGCACCAGCTGCCATTTTCACACAAGCTGTCCTCTTCATCACCCTCTCGTAGTGCAGTGGTTGGCAGATGGCGACGTATCTGTCGTATGCCATGATGGTGAGTACGGCAAGATCAGCTGGGGTGAAGATTAAAAAGAGAAAGACTTGGGTGACGCATCCAGGATAAGAAATCACCCTGGTGTTCATGAGGGAATTGACCATGGATTTGGGGATGGTGACCGAGATGGAGCCAAGGTCTAGGGTGGACAGGTTCATCAGGAAGAAGTACATGGGGGAGTGAAGCTGGGGGTCTAGGGCTATCGCTGTGAAAATGAGAAGGTTCCCCATCACAGCTGCCAGGTAAATCACCAGAAAGACCCCAAAGTGCAACATTTGCAGCTCCCGCACCTCAGAGAATCCCAGGAGAAGGAACTCGGTCACGGTGGTTTGGTTGGACATTTTCTTCCTCGTTAAATTCTCTGATGGCTGTGGAGGGAAGTACAAAGATACTCGTTGGAATTACAGGGGCAGAGGCATAGGCCCTGATCCTCCTCAGTAATATCTCAGGATGTGGGCATCAAAAGTGCACAGATCTCGTCCCTTCCATTGACTAGGAGTGGTTAATTATCAGCGGTGTGTAAAAAGGTCCTGTAAAGTCAGTGGAGATACAGCCGCGTGCACCACCTGAAGGTCTAGCTCAGGATGTGTCTTGATGAAATGCCGTGTGAAGGATGGATCAAAGTGCAACCCTAGCACAACACTTCTAGCCAAGATGGATCCCAACCTTGCTTCAAAACACAGGCACTAAAGTTGGGCACAAAACTGAAATGCCAACACAGCCCAATATCCACTTTTGGTGGAAATATGACCAAGTGTTACTCAGTATCCCGTGTGAGAGCTCGTCTGTAGTGATTGCACTGCAACACCACCCAGACGGCCTGCTGCCTTCTGATGGATTGATTGATGACACCAAATCCCAGTTGCATTTCCCTCTCTGTGTCATCTCAGGCTAGTAGAATCACTCAGCTGCCTCTGTGCTGTGTCATTTACAGCTGTAACTTTATGTGTGTGAGAGTCCCTGGCACTCAGGAGACATGGCTCTGTCACCAACCTACTCTGTGACCTTGGGCAAGTCACTTCTCCTCCCTTTACCTCTGTTTCCCCTCCTACCCTGCTATGCCTTGTCTGCTAGCACTCTGAGCTCCTTGAGGGTGGGCTGTGTCTTGTTATGTGTATGTTCGGTTCCCCTGCCAAGAGCCTTTGTTTTGAGCTGGCAGCAGAGGGGAGCAGCTCATACTCTTGTAGAGCTGAAAAGCGAGTTCTAATTTCACTGAACTTTTCCATGTCCTCGGGTCCATAGAAACAGGCTTTGGCTGGGATTCCAACCACCATCCCCAGTTGAAGGCACTGGTATGTTTCATTCAATACACCGTGGGATCACCTGCTTTGCTACTTCCTCCGTTTTACTGTCCTGCGTGTGTCCCTTTGAAACAGAAATAAGTGTCATTGCAACAGAGCAAAAGGGTTCAAAACTGTGCTTTTATTGGCCAGTATTTATGTTCCCATTTCGCTTAAACCTGAGTTTCAAGTGGCGGGGGTGAGATGTTCTCTGCTTAAATTAAAACCAAAGGATATTTGGTTTTCTATTGAAGAAGCTTTCATGCAAAGTCTCCGTTGTCCTAGAAACACGATATAGCTATGGGAAAACTGAGAACATTTTTTTCCTAGTTTCAGCAATTAATTTTCCAATTTTTAGCAGTTTTTGCCTGAAATCAATTGGTTTTCACTAAAACACAAATAAAAATTTGGTTGTAACAATTTCTATGAAAAGCCCCTTTTTTCTCTTTTTTTTTTGGCTGGGGAAACAAAACTGAGTACCTGTAGAGGTTTAATTAAAATAGAGTGAAAGTCTCAACGAGTTCCAGTTGTAATTCACAGCTCTTTTATCAAATTTGCACAGGAGATTAATACACAAACCTGTAATCAAAACAGCAAACTTACTGTGCTGATCTATGTGGAATTTGCCCAGCTTGTGATGCATTTAATAGGTTAGCATTCTCCAGCCATTGCCTGACTCCATCCCTGTATTATCCAGCAACCGTTTCCCTGCCCTTCACCATATTTCCGGAATTGCTGGGTGTCTCTGCAGTTCCTGGCAGAAAGGGATCCACTCCACAGATGGCCACTCCCTGCTCCCCTCTTCGGGCAGCTGTGGCTAGATGGTGAAGGACTAGATGGGATCAGGGCCTGAAAGCTCTACCAGCTCTAGTGCAGGCTTCAAACACCATCACAGCCCAGGGTGTCCATGTTCTGGGGCTAAATAGCTGAATTCAATCTCCAGGGCTGCGAGCCCAGCTCTGATCTCACCTCTGCAGTAGACCGCCCTGACAGCCTGTTCCAGTTGTCCCTAACAACACGGCAGGGGAACACGATCCCCCTGGATCTCACGTCATCACGGCATTTCTCGAAGGACCCTGGGCTAAAAACAAGGCAGGGCTGTAGCTCAAGAGGTGTCCCAAGGGGTTGGCAGGATAATATATACATTTATAGGTATCCCAGACCTATATTGTGACCTACAAGAGCTCGGAGCCCAGTGGGACCAGAAACTCAGATGGGCTGCAATAGCCTGTTCCTTCAGTAATGCCACACAACCCGTTCTGGGACAGCAGGGATGTTTCTCTCCTGCCTTGCATCAGCAACTGCTGTGATGCAGCCACCAGAGGAACATGCAGCTCTGGCTGCCCTGGCTGTAGGACGCTGCTCACTAAAAGGCAGTCAGAGGAAATCCTAAACGCTCAGTGCGGTGACCGAAACTGACTTCGCTTGGTATCATTTCACTACTATTTGTGCCCAGTGGAGATGTTGCCTTTTGATTTCAGTTGCGCTGAAAGTGATTTACAGCACATGGGGATCTGGCCCACTACTGGCAATTGGGCCATGGCTGATTTACTCCTGCTCGGAATCTGGCCCATGAAACAGTTTCATATCCCTATGAAAGTTCCTATGCAGTTCTGTGCATCAGAACTGAACAAGAGACAAAAGTGCCCAACCTGTCTGCTCTGTCTTAGCTCTTTGCAAAATGGGATTAGAGCAGAACCTCAGAGTAACCAGACAGCTGGCGAAAGGCGGCTGCTCCTAACTCTGCAAAGGTTGCAGTTCTGAACAAGACATTCGAGTTATTCTTTCAAAATTTTACAGCCGAACATTGACTCAAGTCAGCTTTAAAACTGCCCTTTGCAGAAGAGAAATGCTACTTTTCACCATCTTAATGTAAATGCAACAAGCACAGAAACAGTTTCCTTATTGTGTCAAAGAGTTTATTTAAACCTTCTCTTTATATATTTAGTAGTTTACATTTAACACAGTTCTGGGCAATAACGCTGATATTCATGTCTCTGCGGTCCTACTGTAATTGCTGGAGTGTAACTTTTAATGATTAAGGATTGATTCATTCCTGCAGAGGAGAGGAAGATGACAGATCTTTTGAGGAGTTCACTGTAGCTAAGATTTTCAACTTTTATTGGGTGAATGCCCCAACTTACTTACTTACTTACTTACTTTCTTTCTTTCTTTCTTAGCAATTATATTTTTTCCTTTTTCCATACAGTAGTAAACTTAAACAGCTCATTAGTCTACAGGTGCAATGCTGCCTGGTATTTTAAAAATGTTTAATTCACACTGGCTGTAGGTATGTCAGAAAAACTGAACAAACATGAAGGGCCGGACCCCAGGTCATGTCTATCAATGTGGCATCACTAGAGTCTCTGGGGTCAAATCCTCAATTTTTGTAGCTCAGCTTTAGTACGCGTACGGTGTAAATTTGCATAGCCTTGTGAATCTTTCCCAGTTTACATGAGCTTAGTGTCTGTACCATGAAGCCAAGCTTTATGTGTGTTCCTGAATATGAGATTCTCATTGCTTAGAACCGCCATCCCACTTTAATAACCAGGAAATATTCTAAGATATCAAGAACATCATTAATAACCATTGGCTATTAACTTTGAAATCTTGTGGCAATTGGGGGAGGTCCTGGATGATTGGAAAAAGGCAAATATAGTGCTCATCTACAAAAAAGGAAGAAGGAGGATCCAGGGAACTTCAGATCAGTCAGCCTAACCTGAGTCCCCAGAAATATCATGGAGCAGGTTCTCAACTAATCCATTTTGAGGCACCTGGAAGAGAGGAATGTGATTAGGAACAGTCAGCATGGATTCACCAAAGGCAAGTCATGTCTGACCAAAAAAACTGCCTTCTATGATGAGATGACTAGCTCTTTGGATGTGGGGACAGTGGCGGAGGTGATATACCTTCACTTTCACAAAGCTATTGATACGGTCTTCTATAGTATTCTTATCAGAAGTTAAAGAATTATGCATGGATGGATGGACTATAAGATGAATAGAAAGCTGGTAGATCATCCACCTCAAAGGGTAGTGATGAATGACTTTATGTCAGGTTGGCAGCCAGTAAAAAGCGGAGTGCCCCACAGGTCAGTGTTGACATGGGTTTTGTTAAACATCTTCATTAATGATCTGGAAGATGGGGTGGATTTCACCCTCAGCAAGTTTTCAGATGATACTAACCTGGGGGGACTGGTAGAGACACTGGAGAGTAGGAATAGGTACAGAGTGACCTCGACAAATTGAAGGATTAGACCCCAAAAATCTGATGAGGTTCAACAAGGATAAGTAGAGTCCTGCACTTAGGATGGAAGAATCCCATGCACAGCTATGGACTCAGGACAGACTGGCTAGGCAGAAATTCTGCAAAAAAGGACCTGGAGGTTACAGTGGACTGGGAGCTGGATATTAGTCAACGGTATGTCGTTATTGGAGATGAATGGCATATTGAGCTCTATTAGTAGGAGCATTGCGAGCAGATCGAAGGAAGTGGTTATTCCCCTCCATTCAGTACTGGTGAGGCCACATCTGGAGTATTGTGTCCAGATTTGGGCCCCCCACCATAGCAAGGATTTTGACATATTGGAAAGAGTCCAGCAGAGGGCAACAAAATGATTTGAGAGCTTGAGCACATGACTTATAAACAGAGGCTGAGGGAACTAGGCTTGTTTAGGCTGCAGAAGAGAAGAGCGAGGGGGGATTTGATAACAACCTATAACTACCTGAAGCCCTGGCTGCGGAGATTTAGTCTTGGTTGGTCCTGCTTTCTGCAGGGGTTTGGACTAAATGACCTCCCGAGGTTCCTTCACACTCTCCTACTAAGATCCTCCAAATAGAGAGAAATCTGCCAGATGTGCACCTAGCTGGTAAGTTGGCTGATGACTATAGGAAGAGGAGGGTCAGGTGGTTTCTCTGCAGCTCCTGATGCAACCTCCACGCACTGAACCCCTCTTACCCTAGTCCCTCAGCGGCTCCCTCTCTCTGCTTCACACACCAAGACACTCCAACAGAAGGCCACAGTCCCATATCACAGGGAGGGGTGTTGAAATTGTGACCTACCCAGCAGAAAACACCTGTCTTTGAGTCAGACCAACTCAGCGTAGGTTTGGGGTACGTCAAATAAAGATACCAGAGTGATGAAAACTGGAATCAAACCAAGTGGTCGATAAGCGTTGTTGGAAAATGTCTTGAAGAGTAGCCCAACACATCTTACTCCCTAGATAAATCAAAAAACTTAGTTTGTCTAGTGTTGCTTCATCTTTTCTGACTGTTGATAGCCATATATTTTTTCTACCGACTTGCTTTGCTGTATCTGCCACAAGGGGGGGGATGTTTTCATCCAGCAAGCCATCTGTTGAACAAAACAATGTCATTAGCAAAAATGAGGTCATTCACTTGTACTTTATCCTTCGCCCTTAAAATAACTTCGTTATTTTCTGTTTCTACTTTTCTCAATACGTAGTCAATAACCAATGGAAACAATAGTGCGAACTAAATACATCCTTGCCTTACCCCAGTTGTCATTGCAAAGCTTTGGCCAATGTTGTCACCATCTTTGATGTCATATTCTGCACTAACAGATACAGTCTTGATGATTCTAATTATATTTGCTCATAATCTATGGTATGCCATAATTTTCCAGAATGTTAGACATCCTCTTTGCTGACTATAAAAACAACTGATTATTCCTATGTCCTCTCCAGGTGTATTCTCAGTATAAAAAATAGAACAAGGCACTCTCACCACCACGTTGATGTAATTTATCCTCTTGGGTCTGACCCAGAGTCGTGAGCTTCAGCAATTCCAATTTGCTGTGTTCCACTTGATCTACATCACAACCGAACTCAGAAACTTCACCTTCAACACCATGTTGTTTACTGACCACTGGCTCCACAGTCCTATATACTTCCTGCTAACCAGCCTGGCCTTCATAGACTTTAGCGATTCTTTAGTCAGTGCGCCAAAGATGCTGTCAGGTCTCATCTCCCAGTGTAAGACCATCTCATTTAACAGTGCATCGTACAGATATACTTCTTCCACTTCGTTGCTGATGCAATGGTCATTTTCCTTGTGGTGCTGGAGGTTGATCGGTACGTGGCCATCCATAAACCATTGCAGTATTAGACTATCATGAACCGGGGTTTGTGGGGGGGGTAGTGGTTGGGGTTTGGTGGCTTGCATTTGCTCACTCCATTGTTCAGATTGTCTTGATGATCCAGTTACCGTTCTTTCGTCCAAATGTCTTGAACAATTTCTACTGTAATCTCCCTCACTACATCAGACTGGCGTGTGCAGACACCTACCTAGTGGAGTTGCTGATGGTCTCCAACAGCGGGGTAGTCGTCATAATAATTTTCATTATCCTGCTCATTTCCTACACTGGCACCTTTATTGATATCCTATAGTGCTAAATTTTCATCAGAAATTCATGATGTTTTAATGAAACGTGTTAGAAGATTCTAAAGGTTAAATACACAAAGAGATTTAGGTTCTCAAATACTACTTTTGACGTCTATTTAGATAATCAAAATCCATACATAGCTTCTGGGCATCTGCACTAACCAGTAGGTGATAGTAAACAACGTTTGTCTCTTCTTCTGTCCCATGAATACTTCAGTATTTGAAACAAAGTTGAACAACTTCAACAGGAGAAAGAGAAAGAATGAAACTCACATCGGTACACATGATCACCTAGCTTGGTTAGGACACTCACCTAGGAGGTGGGTGACTTGGGTTGAAGATGTTGTTCTGAATGAGACAGAGTGGAGGTTTCAACTGGGGTCTCTAACAGTGTTGGTGACAGCTTAAAAAACTGGTGCAAACCCTCCCTCTTTTTCTTCAAGAAAGGTCTGACCTACGTTCAGGAGAGTGAAAATAAGGGTATAATATAAGAATGGCCATCCTGGGTCTGACCAATGGCTCATCTAGCCCAGGATCCTCTCTTCCGAAAGTGGCCCTGTGACAGATGCTTCCCAGGGAATGAACAGAACATGCAGTCCTAGCTTCTAGCAGTCAGAGGTTTAGGGACAGCCAGAACTGGGGGTTGTGTCACTGGCCATCTTGGCTAATATCCATGGATGGACTATGAACTTATCTAAGTCTAAGTTTGAGCCCAGTCATACTTTTGGCCTTCACAACATGGCCTGGCAAGGACTTCCCCAGGTTCACTGTGCACTGGGTGAAGAATTATTTCCTTGTTTTTGTTTTAAACCTGTTGCCTATTAATTTAATTGGGTAACCAATGTTTCTGGTTTTATGTGAGGGGGTAAATAACACTTCCCCCTTCACTTTCACCACACCAATCATGATTTTATAGACCTCTACCATATCCCCCCTTTGTCATCTCCATCCTAAAATGAACAGTCCTAGTCTTTTTACTCTCTCGTCATCAGGAAGCTGTTCCATCCCCTCAGTCATTCCATTACCCTTCTCTGCACCTTTTCCAACTTTAATATATCATTGTTGAGATGAGACAATGAGAACTGCACACAGTATTCAAGACGTGGGCATGCCATAGATTTATATAGTGGCAGTATGCTATGTTCTGTTTCATTATCTATCTCTTTCCTATTGGTTCCTTATTTTCTTTTATCTTTTTAAAAGCCACTGCACACTGAGAGGATGTTTTCCGAGAGCTAGCCGCAGTGGTGCCTAGATATCCTCCTTGACTGGTAACAGCTAATTTAGACTCCATCATTTTGTATGTACATGTGGGATTATTTTTTGACATCCGCACTGCTTTACATGTGTCATCACCATTTTGCTGACCACTCATCCAGGTTAATGAGATCCTTTCTTAACTCTTCGCAGTCAGCCTTGGATTTAGCTATCTGGAGTAATTTTGTATTGTATGAACATTTCGCTACATCACCGTTTACCCCTTTTCCTGATCATTTATGAATATGTCAAACAGAGCAGATGCCAGTGAAGATACTTGGGGACCCCATGCTTTACCTCTCCACTGTCAATATTGACCCCTTATTCCTAACTTTGGTTCCTATCTTTTAACCAGTTACTCACCTTTCCCTCTTATGCCATGGCTGCTTAGTTTCATTAAAAGCCTTTGGTGAGGGTCTTGGGTGGCCACTCATATGTTCCTGGGATACTAGACATTCTACCACGCCCAGGAATGGTATCCAGCCTTCCCTGTCATCATGACTTTGTTGTGCTGTGTGGAGGACGCCCTGTCCAAGAATGCGCTGACCCTCCCTGGCCAGATGGGGGACAAACCTGCCCCAGAGAAGACTGTCTGGCATAAAAATGGAAAACTGACACCCCACTCCACTGGTTCCCCCCCAAACCAGACGCCTTGCCTCCACTTCATCCAGCCCCTTAGCCCGACCGGCCCCATATCCCACTGAGATCATTACCCTGTTGATTGTGGCGTAAACTGGAGAAGCCAGATTTTGGTGACGCACTTCTCCAGTATTCCCATGTTCACCATCATCCATTGGGTTCTGACCAGAGCAGGGCAAGGGCCAAGCAGGGGAATAGCTTGGCCTAGAGAAGTACAGAAGTATGTGACCGGTCTAGTTAATTAATAATAATGTTTAATGAGGTGCCGGCTGAGTATTGGACCCACACAATGGGGAGCTAATATGAACAGGAAAGGAGTCCAGTAGAACTGGCTGTATTTTAAAGAAACTCTATCGAGGGTGCAGGAACAAACCATCCCGATGTGTGGAAAGAATAGCAACCTTGGCATGTGCCTGCCTTGGCTTAACAGAGATCCCTTCGGTATGATTACATACAAAAAGGAAGCTTACCGGAAGAGGAAATTTGGACAGATGGTGAGGGAGGAGTACAGAAATACAGCTTGAGCATGCAGGATGATCAAAGCTCCATTGGAATTGAAGCTAGCGAGGCACATAAAGGGTAACAAAAAGGGTCTCTACAGATAGGTTAGTAAAAAGAAGAAGGTGATGGAAAGTGTGCTCTCCTTACTGAATGGGGGAGGCAATCCAGGGACAGATAATGTGCAAAAGCTGAAGTATTCAATTTTTTCTTGCCTCTGTCTTAAGAGACAAGATCAGTTCCCAGGCTACTGCACTGGATGGCACAGAATGCAGAGGAGGTGAGCAGCCCTCAGGGCTGAAAGAACAAGTTCAGGAATGTTTAAAAAGGCTGGACATGCACAAGTTTATGGGGCCAGATGCAATGCATCCGAGGGTGTTGAGGTAGTTGGCTGATACGATTTCAAAGCCATCAGCGATTATCTTTGAAAAGTTTGAGCTCTGGGTTCCTCTGGTGGCTACATGTCAAGAGCTGCTGATACAATGGAGGAGAAAAACATCTTTTTCCCCAGAGGTGATTATAGACATTGTAGCAGGAACAGGCTATTCCAGGCCAGCTGAGCTTCTTTTTGCACTAGCTTTTTAGCTATTTTTAGCACATCTGCCTGTGCTATATGCTTCATTCTGCAGACACCTTGTGGTCTCCTTTTATTTTTGCACTGTTGGTTTTGCCTACTTGAAACCCACCTCCAGCTCCCCATCAGCACTTGATCTCACGGGAGCTGTTCTCTATTCTGTCATGCCTGCACTGATGAATCTGATCATCTACAGCATGAGGAACAAGGAGATCAAAGAGGATCTGAGGAAAATGATTGGATCGGGGCTGTTTAACGAGAATAATATGTCCATCTTTCTGCAATGGCCAGGCTCTCTTTCCTTTTCTTAACCAATCTAAAAAATGTGTGACATTATTGTTTCCAGAAGGACACGTCGTGCAGTGTTGGAGGTCACTGAGGTATTTACACTGATAAATGTCCAGACGAAGGCCATTCGAAACTAGTGGAGTGACTGTGGAGGTTTTTACAAACAGAAATAAGCTCATACTCTACCTAGTTAATGCCTCCCATCACCACACTATCTCTTCACCTTCCACATAAAATGAGTAGCCATACCAAAATCCCTAGTGGATGTCAAGGTGTCCCTACCTCTTCCGTTTGTAGGCCACATCTCTGCTTGAGGTACAATGGTTTGGGGGTTTGCTTGTGTGCCAGAGTGGGAGTTGATGGCATCAGCGGTAATCTCTCTGTTTTTCTATCTGTGGGAATATTGTCAGGGTGATTACACAAGTCTCTTCTTGCCCAAGGTAGTCCTTTGTGCTTCTTTCTCTCTCCTGGCCCGGGGAAGATATTTTACATCTCATTGAAGGACCGTCACTGAGACTCTAACAGATTGCAGTCTGGGGGCACAGACTTTTGTTGTCGCTCAGCTCCTGGGGCCCCCTCATGCAACAATGTTTTTTCTATACAGGGGTCCATGAAAGGGTGTGGTGGAATATGGCAGCTGGGTCTGTAACTGCGGAGCCTGAGCACGTTGCCAGGGACGGGGCCTCGTTTCAGAGCAGCGGTAGGGTCTGTGCAGCAAAGGGGCTCACCATGGACACAGTTGGGAAATGTTTACCGGCAACCTAAAACACTGATGTACCCTGGACTAAAAGAAGGAGAGGGGGCAGCGCAGGACTCTTTGCTTTTCAAGGACTTGTAACTCTTGAGGGGTTTACTCATAAAGTTTATGTGGATAAGGAATCCCTTTGCTAGCCTATGTTTCTTGTTACCTGCCTTGATATCCATGAAGGCGTGAAACTAGAAACACAGAATGACCAGCTCTTTGGCCGAGCTTTGTGGGAGCGTGTGAAGGTGACTGGGAGCATCAGGAGGACACAGACACTGATTTAAGGGTCTAGAGCTGCTGGACAGGGTCCTCCCAGTATCAAAAGAAGGGCATCAGATAGGAGGTTGGTGCTTGGGAGGGTGTCCTAGGCTATGTCTACATTGCAGCTGTGGGCAAATGTGATGTCCTGGCCTTGGCCCTGTGGGCGTGACTCCATCTGACAGCTATTCCTGGAAGTGACGCAGGCCACTGCTTTCTCTGTGCACCATTACGCTAACAGCAGATGAAAACGCCAGGGCTTCTTTCCACGGGAAACTCCAGTATTTCTGAAAAAAAAAAAAAAAGGTGTATGAAGGGAAGCAAACAAAAAGTGAAAATGTCAGAAATGTTTGCTAAATTACATGAATAAATTGCTAAAATTTACATGAGTGAGTGTCTGTACTATGAGGCCTAGTTTTATGTGCGTTCCTGAATTTGAGATTCTCATTGCTTAGAACCACCATCCCACGTTAATAACCAGGAAATATTCTAAGATATCTTATTATCTACTATCTTATTATCTACCAAAAAAGGAAGAAGGAGGATCCAGGGAACTTCAGATCTGTCAGCCTCACCTGAGTCCCTAGAAATATCATGGACCAGGTCCTCAACTAATCCATTTGGAGGCACCTGGAAGACAGGAATGTGATTTGGAACAGTCAGCATGGATTCACCAAGGGCAAGTCATGTCTGACCAAAAAGACTGCCTTCTATGATGAGATGACTAGCTCTTTAGATGTGGGGACAGTGGCGGACGTGATATAGCTTGACTTTCACAAAGCTTTTGATACGGTCGCCCATAATATTCTTATCAGCAAGTTAAAGAAGCATGGGTGGCTGAATGGATTATAAGATGAATAGAAAGCTGGCTAGATCATCCGCCTCAAAGGGTAGTGATCAATGACTCAATGTCAGGTTGGTAGCCAGTAACAAGCGGACTGCCGCACAGGTCAGTGTTGACATGGATTTTTTTTCAACATGTTCATTAATAATTTAGAGGATGGGGTGGATTTCACCCTCAGCAAGTTTTCAGATGATACTAAGCTGGAGGGACTGGTAGATACCCCGGAGAGTAGGAATAGGTACAGAGTGACCTAGACAAATTGAAGGATTAGACCAAAAAAATCTGATGATGTTCAACAAGGGTAAGTAGAGTCCTGCACTTAGGATGGAAGAATCCCATGCACAGCTACGGACTCGGGACAGACTGGCTAGGCAGAAATTCTGCAGAAAAGGACCCGGGGGTTACAGTGGACAGGAAGCTGTTACTGGTGACGAATGGCATATTCAGCTGTATTAGTAGAAACATTGCCAGCAGATTGAGGGAAGTGGTTATTCCCTTCTATTAATTACTGGTGAGGCCACATCTGGAGTATGGTGTCCAGTTTTGGACCCCCACCATAGCAAGGATGTGGACATATTGCAAAGAGTCCAGGAGAGGGCAACAAAAATGATTTGAGGGCTTGAGTGCATGACTTATGAGGAGAAGCTGAGGGAACTAGGCTTGTTTAGTCTGTAGAAGAGAAGAGTGAGGGGGATTTGATAACAACCTACAACTACTTGAAGCCCTTGCTGGGATGATTTAGTCATGGTTGTTCCTGCTTTCCGCAGGGGGTTGGATTAAATGACCTCTGAGGTTCCTTCACACTCTCCTCCTAGGATCCTCCAAATAGAGAGAACTCTGCCAGATGTGCACCAGCTGGTAAGTTGGCTGATGACAGTAGGACGAGGAGGGTCAGGTGGTTTCTCTGCAGCTCCTGATGCATCCTCCACGCACTGAACCCCTCTTACCCTAGTCCCTCAGTGGTTCCCTCTCTCTGCTTCACACACCCAGACAGTCCAACAAAGGGCCACAGTCCCATATCACTTGGAGGGGTGCTGGATTTGTGACGTACCCAGAACCAAACACCTGCCTTTGAGTCAGACCAACTCAGCGTAGCTTTGAAGACCACCAAATAAAGATACCAGAGTGATGAACACTGGAATCAAACCAAGTGGTCGGTAAGCGTGGATGGAAAACGTCTTGCAGAGAAGCCCATCACATCTTACTCTCTAGATAAATGAAAATACTTAGTTTGTCTAGTGTTTCTTCATCTTTTCTCACTGTTTATAACCATATATTTTTGCTTCCGACTTGCTTTGCTGTTTCTACACAAGGGTGGGATGTTTTCATCCAGCAAGCCATCTGTTGAACAAGGATGCCAATATCATTAGCAAGAATGAGGTCATTCACTTGTACTTTATCCTTCGCCCATAAAATAGCTTCGTTATTTTCTGTGGCTACTTTTCTCATGACATAGTCAAAAACGAATGGAAACAATAGTGGGAATAAAATACATCGTTCCCTTACTCCAGTTGTCATTGCAAAGCTTTGGCCAATGTTGTCACCATATTTCATGTCATATTCTGCACCAACAGATACTTTCTTGATTGTAATTATTTTTCCTCATAATTTATTGTATGCCACAATTTTCCAGAATGTTTGATGTTCTCTGTGCTGACTAGAAAAACAACTGATTATTCCTATGTCCTCTCCAGGTGTATTGTCAGTATAAAAAATAGAACAAGGCAATCTCACCACCACCATGATGGAATTTATCCTCTTGGTTCTGACCCAGAGTCATGAGCTGCAGCAATTCCTTTTTGCTGTGTTCCACTTGATCTACACCACAACCTAACTTGTAAACTTCACCATCATCACCATGCTGACTACTGACCACTGGCTTCACAGTCCTATATACTTCCTGCTAACCAGCCTGGCCTTCATAGACTTTAGCGATTCTTTAGTCAGTGCACCAAAGATGCTGTCAGGTCTCATCTCCCAGTGTAAGACCATCTCATTTAACGGTGCATCGTACAGATGTTCTTCTTGCACTTCGTTGCTGGTGCAATGGTCCTTTTCCATGTGGTGCTGGAGGTCGATCGATACGTGGCCATCAATAAACCATTGCAGTACTTGAGTACCATGAACCGGGGTTTGTGTGTGGGGCTAGTGGTTGGGGTGTGGTGGGGTGGTTCTGCTCACTCCATTGTTCAGATTGTCTTGATCATCCAGTTACCTTTCTGCGGTCCAAATGTCCTGAACAATTTCTACTGCAATTTCCCTCAGGTCATCAGACTGGCCTGTGCAGACACCTACCTAGTAGCGTTGCTGACGGTCTCCAACAGCAGAGTAGTCCTCATAATAATTTTCATCATCCTGCTTATTTCCTACACTGGCACTTTTGTCAAGTTATGGACACATGTCAAGGAAGGAAAGCGAGAGCCTTTGTCCACCTGCGGAGCCCAGATCACAGTTATCTTCATATTCATCCCTGGCATCTTCATCTATGCTCGGCCCTTTTGTAATTTTGCAGTGGACAAGGCAGTCTCTGCCATTTACACAGTGGTCACCCAATGTTGAATCCAAGAAACACTGAGATGAAATATGGAATGAAGAGATTATTGAGGAAAATCCTTTCACAGGGAGGAAAGAGCCAGCTTTTTGTGAGATTTTCATAGCCATGTCATGGAACCAAACACCAAGTCTGCATTTTTAGGTGCCTTTCAGTATCATGTCCTTTGAACTTCATGGGGTGAAATGGAGAGACTGTGAGTCAGGGCTTCTACTACCAGCTCTGGGAGGGGAATGTGGTTTAGCGTTTAGAACATGGGGTACCAGGAGCCCTTCTGTATGTTACTGGTGCCAGAGGGTAATGTGGTGCAGAGGTCAGAGTGGGGTGGCTGGGATTCAGGTCTATCATGTTCTAACCCCAGCTCCTGGAGTGAAGAACAGGGTCTAGTAGGTTAAAAGGAAGGTGATTGGGACTCCGGACTCCTGACTTTTATCCATGGTGCTGGAAGGGGAGTGGGGTCCAGTAGTTACAGGGGGCAGGAGAAAGGGAATCACGACTCCTAGACTGGCAAGGGACAGGCTGTATTCTAATAACAGTGTCCCTGTCCTGCTGTTCCATCGATCTGTCACTCAGCACCATCAGAGCACTAATTTTACCTCTTAAGAAAACAGGAACATAGGAACTGTCATAAATGGTCGAACCAGCATCCTGTATAACAGTCCCCCTCCTTCTGACAGTGGTGGGTAGCAGATGTTTCAGAGAAGCAGCAAGAAACCCCCTGTGGACTCTGATCTTAGAACCATAGAATTTCAGAGTTGGAAGGGACCTCAGGAGGATTCTAGTTCAACCTCTGCTCAAAGCAGGGCTAACCTCAGCTAAACAATTCAAGGAAGGGATTTGACAAGCTGCACCTTAAAAAGCTCTAAAGATGGAGTTCCACCACCTCACTGGGTAACCAATTCCAGTGCTTCACCACCCTCCTAGAGAAACACCTTTTCCTAATGTCCAACCTAGACCTCCCCACTGCAACTTGAGACCATTGCTCCTTGTTCCTTATGGAACAATCTCCCCCTAGGAGACTTTACCTCCTCTCACCGTTATTTAGGGCCAGGTTTTGAAAGATCTTTGGGCACCCAGTGGGGTTTTTTAAACCACCTATGTACCTGAACCTCATTGATTTCAGTGGGTGTTAGGGGCCTAGATGCTTTAGAAAATCCCAGCAGAGTCCTGAATACCTTTAAAACACTGGCACTTAATGGCTTATTTATGCTTTGGAGTAGGAGGGTATATATCCCCTGTGCATTTTCAACACTCTTTATGGTAAATCTGAATTTTCTCACTCATCACATATAGCTTGAATATTGTTTGAATCCTTTGACGTTCTTCACCACAATGATATCACGTGGCAGTGAGTTCCACAGTGTAGGAGTGGGAGATGGTTTAAAACATTCCTGACTGGGTTTTGCTGTAAGAAGAGTTCATAGTATTTAGAGCTGCTATTTTCAAAAGAGTCTAAAAGGTTTAGACACTCACATGGCATTGAAATTCCATGTGAATGGGACATATAACTCCTCTTGGCCACTTTGAAAATCAGAACTTTGACTTACATGTTCCTTTGAAGGGAATGCCAGAAGAGTGACGTCTTTCTGCTTCTTCCTCTTCATCAGAGATGATTGAAATGTTTAAATCTAAACATTTATTCTTGTCTTTAATAAAAAATGGCTTTACATCAAATGACATTTTAAATGAGGGAATATCGATTTTCATGGAATTTGTTGTGATTTTCGACAACTGAATCTTTTCAACAAGCAATTCTGTTTGGTTCTGCTTTGTTGGATGGTTGTCGACAGTTGAGAAGAGTTTTGACTGGATGATCAGACAGTTACTGCACTTCCGAATGAACTCACACAGGAAAATGATAAAAGAGAAAAACACCATCTCAGCTGTGGGTGAGCACTTTTCAAAGAGCGATCACTCTATATCTGACTTATTAGTCCTCATCCTCAAAGGAAATCACCACAGCTCTTTCAGAAGACTTAATTTAACTTTGCTAGACACAAAAAATCATGATCGTAATAAAGATACTGGATTTATGGCTTATTCCAATAACGTGTAACCCACTAATCCCCTCTTTGTCATACGACTATCGGCGTGATAACTACCTTGATTAGACCCTTCCAATATGTGCTAACCACATATGCTAAACAATCTGTTCCACCTGACCTTTTTCGGTGCCTCAGTCAGTACATTTCCCAGCCCCGAACAAGAGTTTTGTGTGTCTTGAAAGCTTGTCTCTCGCATTAACACATGTTGGTCCAATAAAAGTTCTCACCTCACCCTTCTTGTCTCTTTTCGTCAGTCAATTAGCAAGTTCTTCATCTGCTTAATATGTGCTTTAGTGATGTCCTATAATGCTAAATTTTTAATCAGAAATTCAAGATGTTCTAAAACAAACATGGTAGAAGAGTCTAAAGGTTAAATCCACAAAGAGATTTAGGCACTCAAATACTACTTTTGACGTCTATTTAGATACTCAAAATCCATACTTAGCTTCTGGGTATCTGCACTAACCACTAGGTGATAGTAGAATCAATCTGTCTTTTCTTCTGTCCTATGAATACTTCAGCATTTGAAACAAAGTTGAAGAGCTTCAACAGGAGAGAGGAAAGAAACTCACATGATCGCCTAGCTCGGTTAGGACGCTCACATAGGAGGTGGGTGACGTGTTGAAGATGTTGTTCTGAATGAGACAGAGTGGAGGTTAACACTGGGGTCTCTAACAGTGTTGGTGACAGCTTAATAATACTGACCGGTTAAATGGTGCAAACCCTCTGTCTTTTTCTTCAAGAAAAGGCTGACCTACACTCAGGAGAGTGAACATAAGGGCATAATATAAGAATGGCCATCTTGGGTCTGACCAATGGTTCATCTAGCCCAGGATCCTCTCCTCCGAGAGTGGCCCTGTGACAGATGCTTCCACGGGAATGAACAGAACAGGGCAATTAGTGAGTGATTCCATCCTTTCCTGATCATGCAGTCCTAGCTTCTAGCAGTCAGAGGTTTAGGGAAGCCAGAGCTGGGGGTTGTGTCCCTGGCCATCTTGGTTAATATCCATGGATGGACTATTAACTTTCCTAAGTCTTTGTTTGATCCCAGTTATACTTTTGGCCTTCACGACATGGCCTGGTAATGAATTCCTCAGGTTCACTGTGCACTGGGTGAAGAATTATTTCCTTTATTTTTGTTTTAAACCTGCTGCCCATTAATTTAATTGGGAAACCAATGTTTCTGGTGTTATGTGAAGGGGTAAATAACACTTCCCCCTTCACTTTCACCACACCAATCATGATTTTATAGACCTCTATCATATCCCCCCTTTGTCATCTCTTTTCTAAGATGAACAGTCCTAGTCTTTTTAGACTCTCCTCATGTGGAAGCTGTTCCATCCCCTTAGTCATTCCATTACCCTTCTCTGCACCTTTTCCAACTTTAATATATCATTGTTGAGATGAGGCAATGAGAACTGCACGCAGTATTCAAGACGTGGGCATGCCATAGATTTGTATAGTGGCAGTATGATAGATAATAAAACAGAATCTCTCTCTTTCCTATTGGTTCCTGATATTCTGTTATCTATTTAAAAGCCACTGCACATTGAGTTGATGTTTTCCAAGAGCTAGCCACATTAGTGCCTAGATCTCCTCCTTGAGTGGTAACAGCTAATTTAGACTCCATTATTTTGTATTGTAACAGGATAAGGTTGGGGGAAGGTATACTCCACCCTCATGAGTTCTGTGCTCTTCCAGCCCAGCCGGTGGGGCAGCTAGGGGAAGGTGAGCCGGAGGGGTAGGGAGAAGACAGGCCTGCTCTGCCCCTGAGTTCTGGTACCTTCCCTTGGGTCAGACCGTGGTCTGCTCCCTACTTCCCCAGCTGTGTCCTCTGCTTCCGGTGTTGTGGCAGCAATTGTGGAAGCTCCAAGCTTCTGCAGATTGCAGACTGTCAACTCCAAGCTGCAGGCTTTCAAACTGTAAACTTCTCACTCCATATTCCACAGCATGCCTGCCTGAACTGGAGGTTTTAAGTACTGGGGCAATCTCCTTGATAGGCCCCAGGTGGCCTAATTTCCTTAAAGCAGCCCCAGCTGGATCACACAGGGTATAAGGCTTTGCTGAGCCTGGGCTTAAGACCTATGCTATCAAGCCCCTGTTCTTAGCCCCGTGGTCTGGCCCTACCCTTCCCTTCCGTTCTTTCTTTTCCTTTTGCAGCTGCTGGTTTGGGGGACCCTGCTGCTCTGCTGCTGATTCAGGGCTCTGCTGGGGAGCCTCCCTCCCACCTGGGAGGGAGGGGCTGAATGTGTGGCCCTATCCACCTCTTCCACCACCCCCCCCAGCTACTTTCTTCACCCTCCCCCTGCAGCTGCTTCCAGGGCCAGCACTAGCTGGGCCCCTTCCCCTTCCCTTGGCTGCCTGCCTCTTCCCCCTTCCGCTGCCACGAGCCCCCTTCCCCTGCTGCTGCTTCCCCTTGTTGTGCCCCCTGTGTTTGGGGGCACCCCTTCCCCATCTTTTCCCCTGCCCCTCACCTGCTGCTACCCCCCTCCCCTGGCCCCCACATTTGGGGGACCCTGACCCTCCCCTTCTCCTCCCCCACTGCTGTAGCCCCCCCCCCACTCTGGCCCACGTGCTCCGGCAGCACCAACGGCCCTCCCCCCCTTAATTGACTCCCCCTGGTTTTGTTGACCCCCCCTTCACACAGTTCCCCCTCCCGAGTTCATTTGACACCTCAGCCCCCCTGCCCCCCCCCATGCAGCCGGAGGAGCCACCGACATTCCACTTGGGCTGGTGAGTGCATTACCCCTGCACCCCTGTCTGGCTTGGCCCCCTGTTTTTTCCCCTCTGCTGGTGCCCTCCTCCCCTGCTTCCAGCCTAGTGGGGAGGAGCGGTCACCCCCCCTTCCCCTTCCTACCCTGTCCTCTTCCCCCTCCTTTCCACTCCCCTCCCCCCGTACTCTCCCTCCCTTTCCTTTATCCCCCCCCCAATCGAACCGTTCCCACTCCTTTCCAGGATGGCGGGTGTCCCTGGGACCGGGACCCCCTCCATAAACACTCCCGCCCCTCCCTCCCTCCCTGAAGCCCCGTCCCTGCCCTCAACAACTGGTCCTTCTGCCCCCGCTGAGCCACCGGGAGTCATTCCCCAGGTGCGGGCGGAGGACGACTCTGGTGGGGACGCCAGGGACTCGGATCCTGCCCCCCCTAATCTATGGAGGCGCTACCTCTGTCGAGAGAAAAAATCAGGGGGGTAAAAAGAAGGGCAAAGGCCAAGCCCGGAAGACGACACCTCCTGTGGCTGGGGCCCCTCCTCCTCTCCCTCTATCCCCTCCCGCTGTCCCTTCCACCAGCTCTGACATGTGCCCTGACCACCGCCTCCAGCACCATCCCAGGTGGCCGAGGCCCCTTCCCTACCCTTACCAGGAGGCATGGGGTCCGGTGCCTCCGGTGCCTGCCTCGCCCCACATGGAAACGTACGTGCGGGCGATGGCACGGGTGGTGGGGCCCACGGCCGTGGTGGCGGCCTCCCGTATGTATGGCAAGGTGGTGTTCTTCCTTGCCTCGGAGGCCGCCGCCCAGGAGGCGGTGGAGACAGGCCTGGCGGTGGGGGGCATCCACATCCCCGTGGAGCCCCTGGAGGACCTGGGCATACGGGTGGTCTTGTCCTCCGTTCCGCCCTTCCTCCCCAATGCCGCCCTTCTGCCTTTCCTTGCCTCCCTGGGGAAGCCCCTCTCCACCATCAGCCCGCTTCCCCTTGGCTGCAAGGACCCCGCCCTCCGCCACGTCCTCTCGTTCCGCCGGCAGGTTCAGCTGCAGCTGCTGCCGGCGGTGGCACGTGGCGGAGAGGCGCTCGAGGGGGTCATTCCTTGTGCCCCATCAAGGGGCCCAGTACCGGGTCCACTACACCTCGACGGAGGCCCGGTGCTACCTCTGCCGGGCGGCGGGGCACGTTCGGAGGGACAGTCCCTTGGCCCGGCAAGGAGGGAGGCTCGGGACCCCCGGGACCCAGGAGAGCGCCAGCCAGACCATCGGCGGCACCCCCAGCAGCCGGCCAGTCCCTGTGGCCGCCCCCCCTCTGCTGGCAGTTGTCACCTGCGCTCGGGCCCTGGGGGCGCCCCCCCGGCTCGCCCGGGCGAGCTGACGGGCCCCACTGATGCCCGGAGCAGTCTAGCAGGGCCCGCGGAGGGGAGGGAGCCAGGGCCGGCAGTGTCGGGCATCGGAGGGGGCATGCCCCGGGGGGAGGCCTCTCCTTCGCTTGCTGCCCCACCTCCAATTCCCCACACCCTGATTCCTGTCCTCTTGCCCCCCGCCTTTGCCCCCGCTGCCCGACCTGTACCTGCCGGCGGAACGAGAGGACGTGGAGGAGGGCGGGGTCCTTGCAGCCGAGGGGAAACTGGCTGATGGTGGAGAGAGGTTTCCCCAGGGAGGCAAGGAAAGGCAGAAGTGCGGCATTGGGGAGGAAGGGTGGAAGAGAGGACAAGACCACCCGTATGTCCAGGTCCTACAGCGGCTCCACGGGGACGTGGATGCCCCCCACCACCAGACCCGTTTCCACCGCCTCCTGGGCGGCAGCCTCCGAGGCAAGGAAGAAGAACACCTTGCCATACATACGGGAGTCCGCCATCACGGCCGTGGGCCCCACCACCCGCTCCATCGCCCGCATGCAGGTTTCCACGTGGGGCGAGGCAGGCACCAGGAGGCACCAGACCCCATGCTTCCTGGTAAGGGTGGGGAAGGGGCCCCGGCCACCTGGGATGGTGCTGGAGGCGGTGGTCAGGGCCGGTGCCTTGGCAGCGGCAGGCGGTGGGCCCGCAGCCACCTGGGCGTACGCCCTTGGGGTGCTGCCGCCCCCAGAGCTGGTGGAAGGGACAGTGGGAGAGGATAGAGGGAGAGGAGGAGGAGGGGCCCCAGCCACAGGAGGTGTTGTCTTCCAGGCGGGGCCTTTGCCCTTCTTTTTACCCCCCTGATTTTTTCTCCTGACCAATGGTGTGCCCCCCAGATTAGGGGGGGCAGGAGTCGTGGAAGGAGCAGAGTCCCTGGCGTCCCCACCAGAGTCGTCCTCCGCCCGCACCTGGGGAATGACTCCCGGCGGCTCAGCGGGGGCAGCAGGACCGGTTGTTGAGGGCAGGGACGGGGCTTCGGGGTGGGAGAGTGTGGCAGGACTGTTTATGGAGGGGGCCCAGTCCCAGGCACACCCGCCATCCTGGGAAGGAGTGGGAACAGTTCAATGGGGGGGATATAAAGGAAAAAGAGGGAGAGTGGGGGGAGGGGAGTGGAAGGGGGGGGAATGAGGTAAGAAGGGGAAGGGGGCGGGCGTGACCACTCCTCCCTGCTAGGCTGGAAGCAGGGGAGGAGGGCACCAACAGAGGGGAAAAGACAGGGGGTCAAGCCAGGCAGGTGGCGATGAACTCACCAGCCCAAGCTAGAACGTTGGCGGCTCCTCTGGCTGCACTGGTGGGGGCGGGGGGGCTGGGGTTAAATGAACTCAGGAGGGGGGGTCAGTGTGTGAAGGGGGGATTAACAAAACCAGGGGAGTCAATTAAGGGAGGGGAGGGCCATGGGTGCTGCCAGAGCACATGGGCCAGAGGAGGGGGGAGCTACAGCGGTGGGGGAGGAGAAGGGGAGGGTCAGGGTCCCCCAAATGTGGGGGCCAGGGCAGGGGGCAGCAACAGGGGAGGAGCAAGGGAAAAAAGGGGGAAGGGGTGCCCCCAAACACAGGGGGGAGAGCAAGGGGCAGCAGCAACAGGGGAAGGGGGCTTGCGGCAGCAGAAGGGGAAGAGGCAGCCAGCCAAGGGAAGGGGAAGGGGCCCAGCTGGTTCTGGCCCTAGAAGCAGCTGCATGGGGAGGGTGGAGATAGTAGCTGGGGGGTAGTGGTGATGGAAGAGATGGAAGGCCACACACTCACCCCCTCCCTCCCAGGTGGGAGGGAGGCTCCCCAGCAGAGCCCTAAAGCATCAGCAGCAGGGTCCCCCAAAGAAGCAGCTGCAAGAAGAGAATGAAAGAAGGGGGACTAGGGGCAGACCAGATGGTACCATCCCTAGGTGTGGGAAGAATAGCAACCTTGGCAGGTGCCTGACTTGGCTTAACAGAGAAACCTTCGGTGTGACTAAATACAAAAAAGAATCTTAAAGGAAGAGGAAATTTGGAGAGATGAGGAGGGAGGAGTACAAAAATACAGCTTGAGCATGCAGGAGAGAAATCAGGAAGATCAAAGCTGCATTGGAATTGCAGCTAGCAAGGCACATAAAGGGTTTCTACAGGTATGTTAGTAAAAAGAAGAAGGTGATGGAAAGTGTGCCTTTCCTTAGTTAATGGGGTTGGAAACCTTAGGACAGATAATGCGGAAAAGCTGAAGTACTCAATTCTTTTGTGCCTCTGTCTTAAGAGACAAGATCAGTTCCTAGACTACTGCACTAGATGGCACAGAATGCAGAGGAGATGAGCAGCCCTCAGGGTTAAAGAACAGGTTCAAGGATATTTAGAATATTTAGAAATTCTAGAGAATATTTAGAAAGGCTGGACATGCACAAGTTCATGGTGCCAGATGCAATGCATCCGAGGGTGTTGAGGGTGTTGGCTGATACCAATGCAAAGCCATCAGCCATTATCTTTGAAAACTTTGAGCTGTGGGTTCCTCTGGTGGCTGCATATCAAAAGCTGCTGGTACAACGGAGGAGAAAAATATCTGTTTCCCCAGAGGTGATTATAGACATTGTAGGAGGAACAGTCTAGTCCAGGCGAGCTGTGCATCTGTTTCCACTAGAGATTTAGTTATTTTTAGCACGTTTGCCTGTGCTATAAATATATGCTTCATTCTCCAAACACCTTGTGCTCTGCTCTTATTTTTGCTCTGTTAGTTTTGCCCACTTGAAACCCACCTCCAGCTCCCCATCAGGACTTGAACTCACGGCGGCTGTTCTCTATTCTGTCATGCTTCCAGTGATGAATCCGATCATCTACAGCATGAGGAACAAGGAGATCAAAGCGGCTCTGTGTAAAATGATTGGATCGAGGATATTTACTGAGAATAATATGTCTATCTATCTGAAATGGCCACGCTCTTTCCTTTTTTCCTTTACAAATCTAAGTAATGTGTGATATTATTGTTTGCATAAGGACATGTCGTGCAGTGTAGGTCACGCTGAGGTACTTACACTGGTAAATATACAGAGGAAGGCCACTCTAACCAGTGGAGTGACTGTGGACGCTTTTACAAGTAGAAATAAGCTCATACTCTACCTAGCTAATGCCTCCCATCACCACACTATCTCTTCATCTTCCACATAAATTGAGTAGCCATACCAAAATCCCTAGTGGATGACAAGGTTTCACTACCTCTTCCTTTTTGAGGGCCCAATCTCTGCTTGCGGTACGACGGTTTCGGGGTATTCTTGTGTGCCAGAGTGGGACTTGATGGCTTCAGCGGTAATCTCTCTGTTGTGCTACGTGTGGGAATGTTGTCAGGGTGATTACACAGGCCTCTTCTTGCCCAAAGTAGCCCGTTGTGCTTCTTTCTTTCTCCCTGCCCGGGGAAGATATAGCACACCTCATTGAAGGACCATCACTGAGACTCATGCAGACTGCAGTCTGGGGGCACAGAATTACGTTGTCGCTAAGTTCCTGGACCTCCCTCATGCAACAATGTTTTTTTTATACACGGGTCCAAGAAAGGGTAAGGTGAAATACGGCAGCTGGGTCTGGAACTTCGGAGTCTGAGCACGTTGCACAGGGACTGGAGCCTCGTTTCAGATCAGCGTTAGGGTCTGTGCTGGGAAGGGGCTGGCCATGGACACAGTCAGGAAATGTTTACCGGCAACCTAAAACACTGATGAACCCTGGACTAAAAGAAGGAGAGGGGGCAGCGCAGGACTCTTTTCTTTTTCAGGACTTGTAACTCTTGAGGGCCTTACACATTAAGTTTAGTGGATAAGGAATCCCTTTGCTAGCCAGAGTTTCTTGTTTACCTGCCTCGTTATCCGTTAAGAGGTGAAACTAGAAACACAGATTGACCACCTCTTTGGCCGAGCTTTCTGGGAGTGTGTGAAGGCAACTGGGAGCATCAGGAGGACACACACTGATTTAAGGGTCTAGGGCAGCTGTACAGTGTCCTCCCAGTGTCAAAGGAAGGGCATCAGATAGGAGGTTGGTGCTTGGGAGGGTGTCCTAGGCTATGTCTACATTAAAGCTGGGGGCAAATGTGACGTCCTGGCCTCGGCCCTGTGGGCATGACTCCATCTGGCAGCTATTCCTGGAAGTGACGCAGGCCACTGCTTTCTTTGTGCACCATTGGGCTAACAGCAGATGAAAACGCCAGGGCTTCTTTCCATGGGAAATTCCACTATTTCTGAAAAAAAAGGCATATGAATAAAAGCACACAAAAATTGAAAATGTCAGAAATGTCTGCAAAATTACAACTGCAAATAAAAATTATTTGGAACTGTTGTCATGAAAAATGTCTACATTTCCGATTGAATCATTTAGACAGCAATTTCCTTGGTTTTCACATCTCAAATGATCAGTATTTTTCACATAATAAAAGTATTCCCATATAAGGCGTGAGCACATCATTGGCAGCACAAAACAAACAAACGAACAACGGTTGGAATGATCATTCAAAATGGATATATCTTAATAGGTTCCCCTGAAACCGCTTCCATTCAGATCCCCAAGAACATGGTTCAACTCCGGTCTCATCAACCAGGTTCCTTTCTTTGAAATACATCAAAGCTCCACTGAGTTGATCAGACACAAGCGCAAGGGGTGAGTATAATGTACAAACCAAAGGTTTTCCTTTACATATCTTTACACATTACATTGCACTCACTATACATTGTGTTGCATATTTTGGTATTGGCTTGGTTGCTTTCTAGGAACCAATCCCTGTAAAGCAAGTTGTCCATGTAAAACTTCCTTTTCAGCTTGTCTTTTTGTTAAAGAATTATCATATCCATTGTAATCCAATGTCCATTGTGAATAGTTCACCAGGTGTTCCCACTTGTATTAGATAATGCAGACATTCCGTTTCCTCCCTTTAGATCCAATTATGTATCTTATCCTGTCTCCCAAAAAGGAGACCTTCTCCGTGTTTAATTACTCATTTCAAGCCAGGTTTATAACTGTTTTAAAATTTTCCAAGTCAATATTCATAAATTGTCATTAAAGTTGAATTCTTTCTAATTTTTTTTCTTTAGCTGAAATTGCTTTTTTGGCAGGCAATTTTTTTTGGTCACAATTTTCTGACTATCTCTGCTACCTATGAACTAAGGGCATTGACGTGAAAGTGATTGTTCATCAAATGCTTAAAGTGAATCCGGTGAGCACAAGCACTTTTCTGGGTTTGTTTTAGTTGTTACATCATGTTACTCTAGGTTTATACAGTATAAATAAGAGCAAAGTCTATCTGTTTATCTATTTTAGGATTTTATACTCCCCCCCATCACCGCAGCATCCGAACACCTTGCTCACAAAACCAGTAGAAATAGTAAAGTCTCTAGTAGATCTCATGGAACCTCTAGTTCTTCTACTTTTTGCATATGAATGGAAATTTGTGGGGTTTATAGTTTGTTGGCTTGATTACTTTTGTTTTCTTTTTGTTGGCTGGTTGGTTGTTTTGTTGTAGATGCTTCGTTTTCAGGGTAGGGGAAGATGAGTTATTTGGAAACGTTTGTTAGATGCAGTAGTCAAGATTCAGTCATCTCATGGGGGTGATGTTGTGTTATCTCTATAATGGGGTTTTGAAATGGAGCTAAAGGTTTGAATGACAAAGGGGTGCAGAAGAGTTTCACAGATGTCTGGGCTCCTGTTGAGATGATTACATTAATGAAGCTGGGATTTTATTGGGTTACTAAATGGGTTATTTTGGGGTTATTAATCTGCCTGGATAGGAATCCTTTTTATTATTTTACCTGTCCATAACTAAATGCACCAGTGCTTTGTAATTCTTCTTATGGGAGAAAGTCTTTTTGGAACAGGAATAGGACATTTTTTATACAAAGTGGGATGGGATAATCTCTAGTAACCAATAACGAAAGAGAAGCAGAGCCTGTTAAAATATGTACAGTCAAAACAGCTCAATGCTCACAGACATTTCTGACCATGAACTTTTCGTAAATGAGCTATTGGGTCAGAAATATTCACAGAAATTCTTTAATAAATAACACCAAATAATGAATATTGTCAAGGAAATCAATGATCTGGAGACCAACAATCATGACAACAAATGAGGCAAAATAATTGGCTTTGATTCTCTCTCTCTCTATGTCCATATACTGCTTATATTTAATGTATACATAGGGTACACAAATACGCACAAATATGCTTTAATAATAACAACAACAGCACTAGCCTCTGGGTTCTGTGATCTAGACACATTTGGATCTGTGTGGAGCACAGAGCACTGGCTAATTTCAAATCAACCCATGGCAATGAAGGACTAAATCCCAGTTTCCCTGGTTACAGGGTTAGGTGTCCCTCTGACACTTCTCCAGTCTCTCTGCTTTTCCCTTCAGGTCTCAGCCATAGCCCTGCCCCTCTCTTAAGGTGGAATCACCTGATTTTTCCTCTCTCAAGCAGGGTCTCAGCCTGTAACACCTTGTGCACCAATGTGATTCCTCGACAAGGTTTGAGATCGGCAGTTCTTCTCTCAGGAGCTGTGAGCAGTAGTAAGTTGAGTGACTGGACGGCCTTCTCTATACAAAGTGTGATTTCTTTACCACAGTAGGAACAAAATTTAATATAAGAGAAAATATTACATAGAAAGTCCTGATCCATCACGCAAATTGTTTGGTAGTATAAAACTTTCGCTTTATTACCACGACTCAGTGTGTCTTTAAGAGTCATTGCAATAACTTTCTCTTCCAAAATGCCTTTCCACAATGGCAACAACAACACAGCATAAAAATAATTGTTTCACCAGAAACTCAGATACCTACACACATTTTTTTCCAAGTCTTCATGAATAGGGAAAGCAAAACATTAAGACTCTCGGAAAACCCCACCAAAGAGATGATGAGATTGCATCTTGAATAGATGATAAACAATTGAAACCTCTATTTAAAGTACCATATTCCATCCTCCCAAACTCCCAACCCCCAAATAAACCACATCGAGCACAGGAACAAATCAGCAAACCAATAAACAAAATAACGCACACAAAAAGAAACAATCAAGCGACACAAAGCAAACTACCCAGACCTGAAACACAATTTCTATGTCAAAAAAGGAGAAGAGGGAGAAACTTCATGAAGTTCACTGGGAACTTCGCCATGGCAATTCATATTAAGTGCAATGTGCTCAGGTCGCGTGGTGACAGTACCAGTATAAATCCCTAAAATAAAAAAAATGGTGCATAGCCAGATTTATGGATAGATATATAGATTCTGATCCTATTTACACTGTTGTAACCCTTTACTAACTCTTCTGACATCAGTGGAGTTAGTTTGGATTTTATAACTTCATAAACATATTTCACGCATATCAAGGAGACAATTTTGTCATCAATTGATAAGCTGAGAATGAAATCACAGTCAAGGAGCAAGGACGGACATTCTAAGTTTTAGTCAATATTCTCCACACAATCAGTTTCCGTAACGCAGCTTTGATCTCCTTGTTCCTCATGCTATAGATGATGGGATTCATCATCGGAGGCACCATGGCATAGAGAACACCCACCAGCAGATCCAGATTTGATACAGAGCTGGAGGTGGGATTCAGGTACTCAAAGATGCCAGTGAAAAGTAACAAAGAGATCACAGTGAGGTGAGGCAGGCAAGTGGAGAAGGCTTTACGCCGGCCCTGCTCAGAGGGGATTCTCAGCACCGCTTTGAAGATCTGAACATACGACACAATTATAAAAACAAAGCAGTTTACAGCTATAAACAAAGAAAAGGCAAGAAACCCAACTTCACTGAGGTACGAGTCAGAGCAGGTGAGCTTGAGCAGTTGGGGGATTTCACAGAAGAACTGGTTGATGACATTGGACTGGCAGAAGGGCAGCCTGAAGGTGTTCCCGGTGTGCAGTGCAGAGTAGACAATACCAGTGATCCAGGCACCAGCCGCCATTTGCACACAAGCTGTCCTGTTCATCACCCTCTCGTAGTGCAGTGGTTGGCAGATGGCGACGTATCTGTCGTACGCCATGATGGTGAGTACAGAAAAATCAGTTGCGATGAAGATCAAAAAGAGAAAGACTTGGGTGATGCATCCAGGATAAGAAATCACCCTGGTGTTCATGAGGGAATTGGCCATGGATTTGGGGATGGTGACAGAGATGGAGCCAAGGTCTAGGATGGACAGGTTCATCAGGAAGAAGTACATGGGTGTGTGAAGCTGGGAGTCAAGCGCTATGGCTGTGAAAATGAGAAGGTTCCCCGTCAGAGCTGCCACGTAAATCACCAGAAACACCACAAAGTGCAACATTTGCAGCTCCCGCACCTCAGAGAATCCCAGGAGAAGGAACTCGGTCATGGTGGTTCGGTTGGACATTTTCTTCCTCTCTAAATTCTCTGATGGCTGTGGAGGGAAGGACAAAGACACCGGTTGGGGTTAAAGTGGCAGAAGGAATGGTGCTGATCCCCATCAGTAATATCTCAGGATGTGGGCATAAAAGGTGCACAGATCTAGTCCCTTCCATTGACTAGGAGTGGTGAGTTATCAGCGGTGTGTAAATAGGCTCCTGTAAAGTCAGTGGAGATACAGCCGTGTGCACCACCTGAAGGTTTAGCTCAGGATGTGTCTTGATGAAATGCCGTATGAAAGAAGGATCAAAGTGCAACCCCAGCACACCACTTCTAGCCAAGTTGGATCCCCCCTCGCTTCAAAACGCAGGCTCTGAAGTTGGGCACAAAACTGAAATGCCAACACAGCCCGATATCCACTTTCGGTGGAAATATGACCTAGTGTTACTCAGTATCCCGTGTGAGAGCTCGTCTGTAGTGATCGCACTGCAACACCACCCAGACGCCTGCTGCCTCCTGATGGATTGATTGAAAACACCAAATCCCAGTTGCATTTCCCTCTCTGTGTCATCTCAGTAGCATCACTCAGCTGCCTCTGTGCTGTATCATTTACAGCTGTAACTTTATGTGTGTGAGAGTCCCTGGCACTCAGGAGACTTGGCTCTGCCACCGACCTACTCTGTGACCTTGGACAAGTCACTTCTCCTCCCTTAGCCTCTGTTTCCCCTCCCTACTGTGCTATGCCTTGCCTGCTAGGACTGTGAGCTCCTGGAGGGTGGGCTGTGTTTTGTTATGTGTATGTTCGGTTCCCCTGCCAAGAGCCTTTGTTTTGAGCTGGCAGCAGAGGGGAGCAGCTGATACAGTTGTAGAGCAGGAGAGCGAGTTCTAATCTCACTGAACTTTTCCATGTCCTCGGGTCCATAGAAACAGGCTTTGGCTGGGATTCCACACACCATCCCCAGTTGAAGGCACTGGTATGTTTCATTCAATACACTGTGGGATCACCTGCTTTGCTACTTCCTCCGTTTTACTGTCCTGCAAGTGTCCCTTTGAAACAGAAATAAGCATCATTGCAATAGAGCGAATGGGTTCAAAACTGTGCTTTTATTGGCCAGTATTAATGTTCCCATTTTGGTTTAAACCTTAATTTCCAGGGGCGGGGGTGAGATGTTCTCTGCTGAAATTATAACCAAAGGATATTTGGTTTTCTATTGAAGAAGCTTTCATGCAAAGTCTCCGTTGTCCTAGAAACACGATATAGCTATTGGAAAACTGAAAACATTTTTTTACTAGTTTCAGCAATTATTTTTCCAATTTTCAGCAGTTTTTACCTGAAATCACCTGGTTTTCACTAAACCACAAATAAAAATTTGGTTGTAACAATTTCTATGAAAAGCCCATTTTTTCTCTGTTTTTTTTTTGGCTGGGGAAAGATATCTGAGCAGCTCTAGATGTTTAATTAAAATAGAGTGAAAGTCTCAATGAGTTCCAGTTGTAATTCACAGCCCTTTTATAAAATTTGCACAGGAGATTAATACACAAACCCATAATCAAAACAGCAAACTTACTGTGCTTATCTACGTGGAATTTGCCCAGCTTGTGATGCATTTAACAGGTTAGGATTCTCCAGCCATTGCCTGACTCCATCCCTGTATTATCCAGCAACCGTTTCCCTGCCCTTCACCATATTTCCGGAATTGCTGGGTGTCTCTGCAGTTCCTGGCAGAAAGGGATCCACTCCACAGATGGCCACTCCCTGCTCCCCTCCTCGGGCAGCTGTGTCTAGATGCTGAAGGACTAGATGGGATCAGAGACTGAAAGCCTCTCCCAGCTCTAGTGCAGGCTTCAAACACCGTCACAGCCCAGGGTGTCCCTGTTCTGGGGCTAAATAGCTGAATCCAATCTCCAGGGCTGCGAGCCCAGCTCTGATCTCACCTCTGCAGTATACCGCCCTGACAGCCTGTCCCAGCTGGCCCTAACAACACGGCAGGGGAACATGATTCCCCTGGATCTCACGTCATCACGGCATTTCTCGAAGGACCCTTGGCTAAAAACAAGGCAGGGCTGTAGCTCAAGAGGTGTCCCAAGGGGTTGGCAGGATAATATATACATTTATAGGTATCCCAGACCTATATTGTGACCTAGAAGAGCTCAGAGCCCAGTGGGACCAGAAACTCAGATGGGCTGCAATAGCCTGTTCCTTCAGTAATGCCACACAACCAGCTCTGGGACAGCAGGGATGTTTCTCTCCTGCCTTGCATCAGCAACTGCTGTGATGCAGCCACCAGAGGAACATGCAGCTCTGGCTGCCCTGGCTGTAGGACGCTGATCACTAAAAGGCAGTCAGAGGCAAATCCTAAACGCTCAGTGCGGTGACCGAAACTGACGTTGCTCGGTATCATTTCACTGGTGATTTGTGCCAAGTGGAGATGTTGCCTTTTGATTTCAGTTGCGCTGAAAGTGATTTACAGCACATGGGGATCTGGCCCACTACTGGCAATTGGGCCATGGGTAATTTACCCCTGCTAGGAATCTGGCCCATGAAACAGTTTCATATCCCTATGAAAGTTCCTATGCAGTTCTGTGCATCAGAACTGAACAAGAGACAAAAGTGCCCAACCTGTCTGCTCAGTCTTAGCTCTTTGCTCAGTGGGATCACAGCAGAACCTTAGAGTAACCAGCCAGCTGGCGAAAGGCACCTGCGCCTAACTCTGCAAAGTTTGTAGTTCTGAACAAGACATTTGAGTTCTTCTTTCAAAAATTTACAACCAAACATTGACTCAAGTCAGCTTTGAAACTTCCCTTTGCAGAAGAGAAATGCTGCTTTTCACCATCTTAATGTCAATGCAACAAGCACAGAAACAGTTTCCTTATTGTGTCAAATAGTTTATTTAAACCTTCCCTTTATATTTTTAGTAGTTTACATTTAACACAGTTCTGGAGAGTAACGCTGATATTCGTGTCTCTGCGGTTCTACTGTAATTGCAGGAGTGTAACTTTTAATGATTAAGGATTGATTCATTCCTGCAGGGGAGAGAAAGATGACAGATCTTTTGAGGAGTTCACTGTTGCTAACATTTTCAACTTTTATTGGGTGAATGCCCAAACTTTCTTTCTTTTTTTCTTTGGAAATTATAATTTTTCCTTATTCCAGACAGTAGTAAACTAAACAGCTCATTAGTCTACAAGTGCAATACTGCCTGGCATTATAAAAATGTTGAATGCACACCGGCTGTAGGTATGTCAGAAAAAAGGACCAAACATGAAGAGCTAGACCCCAGGTCATGTCCATCAATGTACCATCGCTAGAGTCTTGGGGTCAAATCCTCAATTTGTGTAAATCTGCTTTAGTATCCAGGCAGTGTAAATTTACATAGCCCTGTGAACTTTGCCAGTTTACATGAGCTGAGTGTCTGTACAAAGAGGGCTAGCTTTATGTGCGTTCCTGAATATGTGATTCTCATTGCTTACAACAGCCATCCCACTTTAATAACCAGGAAATATTCTAAGATATCAAGAACATCATTAATAACCATTGGCTATTAACTTTGAAATCTCGTGGCAATTGGGGGAGGTCCTGGATGATTGGAAAAAGGCAAATATAGTGCTTATCTACAAAAAAAGGAAGAAGGAAGATCCAGGGAACTTCAGATCGGTCAGCCTCACCTGAGTCCCCAGAAATGTCATGGACCAGGTCCTCAACTAATCCATTTGGCGGCACCTGGAAGAGAGGAATGTGATTAGGAACAGTCAGCATGGATTCACCAAGGGAAAGTCAAGTCTGACCAAAAAAAATGCCTTCTATGATGATATGACTAGCTCTTTAGACGTGAGGACAGTGGCGGACGTGATATACCTTCACTTTCACAAAGCTTTTGATACGGTCTCCCATAGTATTCTTATCAGAAATTATGCGTGGATGAATGGACTATAAGATGAATAGAAAGCTGGTTAGATCATCCACCTCAAAGGGTAGTGATCAATGACTCAATGTCAGGTTGCCAGCCAGTAACAAGCGGAGTGCCCCACAGGTCAGTGTTGACATAGGTTTTGTTCAACATCTTCATTAATGATCTGGAGGATGGGCTGGATTTCACCCTCAGGAAGTTTGCAGATGATACTAAGCTGGAGGGACTGGTAGATACCCCGGAGAATAGGAATAGGTATAGAGTGACCTAGACAAATTGAAGGATTAGACCCAAAAAATTTGTTGAGGTTCAGCAAGGATAAGAAGAGTCCTGCACTTAGAATGGAAGAATCCCATGTACAGCTATGGATAAGGGACTGACTGGATAGGCAGAAATTCTGCAAAAAAGGACTCGGGAGTTACAGTGGACAGGAAGCTGGATATGAATCAACGGTGTGCCCTTATCGGAGAGGAACGGCATATTGAGCTCTATTAGTAGGAGCATTGCCAGCAGATCGAGGGAAGTAGTTATTCCCCTCTTTTCAGTACTGGTGAGTCCACATTTGGAGTATTGTGTCCAGTTTTGGGCCCCCCACCATAGCAAGGATGTGGACATATTGGAAAAAGTCCAGTGGAGGGCAACAAAAATGATTTGAGGGCTTGAGTGCATGACTGATGAGGAGAAGCTGAGGGAACTAGGCTTGTTTAGTTTGCTGAAGAGAAGAGTGAGGGGAATTTGATAGCAACCTACAAGTACCTGAAGCCCTGGCTGCAATGATTTAGTCGTGGTTGGTCCTACTTTGTGCAGGGGGTCGGACTAAATGACCTCCTGAGGTTCCTTCACACTCTCCTCCTCGGATCCTCCAAATAGAGAGAAATCTGCAAGATGTGCACCTAGCTGGTAAGTTGGCTGATGACAGCAGGAAGAAGAGTGTCAGGTGGTTTCTCTGCAGCTCCTGATGCATCCTCCACGCACTGAACCCCTCTTACCCTAGTCCCTCAGCGGCTCCCTCTCTCTGTGCTTCACACACCAACACACTCCAACAGAGGGCCACAGTCCCATTTCACATGGAGGGGTGTTGGATTTGTGACG
Source organism: Mesoclemmys tuberculata (assembly GCA_007922155.1). Lineage (NCBI taxonomy): Eukaryota > Metazoa > Chordata > Testudines > Chelidae > Mesoclemmys > Mesoclemmys tuberculata. Next base: position 2,768,219 of record ML675636.1, on the reverse strand, counting down.
TACCCAGCACCAAACACCTGCCTTTGAGTCAGACCAACTCAGCGTAGCTTTGAGGACCACCAAATAAAGATACCAGAGTGATGAAAACTGGAATCAAACCAAGTGGTCGGTAAGCTTGGATGGAAAATATCTTGCAGAGAAGCCCAACACATCTTACTCTCTAGATAAATCAAAATACTTAGTTTGTCTAGTGTTGCTTCATCTTTTCTGACTGTTGATAGCCATATATTTTTTCTTCCGACTTGCTTTGCTGTATCTGCCACAAGGCGGGCATGTTTTCATCCAGCAATCCATCTGTTGAACAAAGCATGCCAATGTCATTAGCAAAAATGAGGTCATTCACTTGTACTTTATCCTTCGCCCATAAAATAGCTTTGTTATTTTCTGTGGCTACTTTTCTCATGACATAGTCAATAACCAATGGAAACAATAGTGGGAACAAAATACATCCTTGCCTTTCCCTAAACGTCATTGCAAAGCTTTGGCCAATGTTGTCACCATCTTTGATGTCATATTCTGCACTAAAAGATACATTCTTGATGATTCTAATTATTTTTGCTCATAATCTATGGTATGCCATAATTTTCCAGAATGTTAGACATCCTCTGTGCTGACTATAAAAACAAATAATTATTCCTGTGTCTTTTTCCTTGTGGTTCTGGAGGTCGATCGGTACGTGGCCATCCAGAAACCATTGCAGTACTTGACTATCATGAACCGGGGTGTGTGTGTGGGGTGGGTTTGCTCAATCTATTGTTCAGATTCTCTTGATCATCCCTTTACCGTTCTGTGGTCCAAATATTCTGAACAATTTCTACTGCAATCTCCCTCAAGTCATCAGACTGGCCTGTGCAGACACCTACCTAGTGGAGTTGCTGACGGTCTCCAACAGCGGGGTATTCCTCATAATAATTTTCATCATCCTGCTCATTTCCTACACTGGCACCTTAGTCAAGTTACGGACACATGTCATGGAAGGGAAGCGCTATTCTCTATCCACCTGAGGAGCCCAGATCACAGTCGTCATCTTCATATTCATCCCAGGCATCTTCATCTAAGCTCGGCTCTTTCGTAATTTTGCAGTGGACAAGGCAGTCTCTGTCATTTACACAGTGGTCACCCAATGTTGAATCCAAGAAACACTGAGATGAAAAATAGAATGAAGAGATTATTGAGGAAGATCCTTTTCACAGGGAGGAAAGAGCCAGCTTAGTCTGAGATTTTCATAGCCATGTCATGGAACCGAACACCAAGTATGCATCTTTAGGTTCCTTTCAGTATCATGTCCTTTGAACATCATGGGGTGAAATGGAGCGACTGTGAATCAGGGCTTCTACTACGTGCTCTGGGAGGGGAATGTGGTTTAGCATTTAGAGCAGGGGTCCAGGAGCCCTGCTTTATGTTACTGGTGCTAGAGGGGAATGTGGTGTAGTGGTCAGAGCGGGGTGGCGGGTATTCAGGTCTCTCATGTTCTAATCCCAGCTCCTGGAGTGAAGAACTGGGTCCAGTAGGTTAATGGAAGGTTGATTGGGACTCCGGACTCCTGGGTTTTATCCATGGTGCTGGAAGGGGAGTGGGATCCAGTAGTTACAGGGGGCAGGAGAAAGGGAACCATGACTCCTAGACTGGCAAGGGACAGGCTGTATTCTAATAACAGTGTCCCTGTCCTGCTGTTCCAGCTGTTCCATCAGTCTGTCACTCAGAACCATCAGAGCAATAATTTTACCTACTAAGAACACAGGAACATAGGAACTGTCATAAATGGTCGAACCAACATCCTGCGTAGCAGCCCTCTCCTTCTGACAGTGGTGGGTAGCAGATGTTTCAGAGCAAGCAGCAAGAAACCCTCTGTGGACTCTGAACATAGAACCATAGAATTTTAGAGTTGGAAGGGACCTCAGGAGGTGTGTAGTCCAACCACTGCTCAAAGCAGGACTAACCTCAGCTAAACAATTCCAGTGAGGGTTTTGTCAAGCTGCAACTTAAAAACCTCTAAAAATGGAGTTCCACCACATTGCTAGGTAACCCATTCCAGTGCTTCACCACCCTCCTAGTGAAACACATTTGGTAATGTCCAACCTAGACCACCCCCACTGCAACTTGAGACCGTTGCTCCTTGTTCCTTACGGAACGATCTCCCCATAGGAGTTGTTACCTCCTCTCCCTGTTATTTAAGGTCAGGTTTTTAAAGATCTTTAGGCACCCAGTGAGGCTTTTTAAACCACCTATGCACTGAAACTCATTGATTTCAATGGGTGTTAGGGGACTAGAAGCTTTAGAAAATCCCACCAGGTACCTGAATACCTTTAAAACACTGGCACTTAGTGATTTATTTATGCTTTGGAGTAGGAGGGTTTATATTCCCTGTGCATTTTCAACACTCTTTAAGGTAAATATGAATTTTCTCACTCTTAACGTATAGCTTGAATATTGTTTGAATCCTTTGATGCTCTTCACCACAATGATATCACGTGGCAGTGAGTTCTACAATGTAGGAGTGGGAGATGGTTTAAAATGTTCCTGACTGGGTTTTGCTGTAAGAAAATTTCCTAGTATTTAGAGCTGGTATTTTCAAAATAGCCTAAAAGTCTTAGACACTCAAATGGCATTGAAATTCCATGTGAATGGGACATATAACTCCCGTTGGCCACTTTGAAAATCAGAACTTTGGCTCACATGTGCCTTTGAAGTGAATGCAAAGAAGAGTGACGTTTTTCTTTGTCCTCTTCATCAGAGATCATTGAAATTTTTAAATCAAACATTTTTTCTTTTCTTTAATAAAAAATGGCTTGTACATAAAATGACATTTTCATGAGGGAATATTGATTTTCATGGAATTTGTTGTGGTTTTCGACAAGTGAATCTTTTCAACAAGCAATTTTGTTTGGTTCTGGTTTGTTGGATGGCTGTTGACAGTTGAGAAGAGTTTTGACTGGATGATCAGACACTTACTGCACTTCTGAATGAATTCACACAGGAAAATGATAAAAGACAAAAACACCATCTCAGCTGTGGGTGAGCACTTTTCAAAGAGCAATCACTCTATATCTGACCTATTAGTCCTCATCCTCAAAGGAAATCTCCACAGCTCTTTCAAAAGACTTAATATAACTTTACTAGACATAAAAAATCATGATCTTAATAAAGACACTAGATTTATTGCTTATTCCAATAACGTGTAACCCACTAATCCCCTCTTTGTCCTATGACTATCGGCGTAATAACGGGCCACTCTACCTTGATTAGATCCTTACAATACGTGCTAACCACATATGCTAAACAATCTGTTCCACCTGACATTTTTCTGTGCCCCTGGAGTACATTTCCCAGACCCGAACAAGAGTTTTCTGTGTCTTGAAAGCTTGTCCCTTGCACTAACAGATGTAGGTCCAATAAAAGTTCTCACCTCACCTTTCTTGTCTCTTTAGGTCAGTCAATTAGCCAGTTCTTCATTTCCTTAATATGTGCTTTATTGATATACTATAGTGCTAAATTTTTAATTAGAAATTCGTGATGTTCTAAATCAAACGTGTGAGAAGAGTCTAAAGTTTAAATCCACAAACTGATTTAGGTACTCAAATACTACTTTTAACGTCTATTTAGATACTCAATATCCATACTTAGCTTCCGGGCATCTGCACTAATCACTAGGTGATAGTAGCATCCGTCTGTCTCTTCTTCTGTCCCATGAATACTTCAGTATCTGAAACAAAGTTGAACAGCTTCAACAGGAGAGAAAGAAAGAAACTCACATAGGTACACATGATCACGTAGCTCAGTTAGGACACTCACCGAGGAGGTGGGTGACTTGGGTTGAAGATGTTGATCTGAATAAGACAGAGTGGAGGTTTAAACTGCGGTCTCTAACAGTGTTGGTGACAGCTTAAAACACTGACCGGTTAAATGGTGCAAACCCTCCGTCTTTTTCTTCAAGAAAGGGCTGACCTACTTTCAGGAGAATGAACATAAGGGCATAATATAAGAATGCCCATCCTGGGTCTGACCAATGGTTCATCTAGCCCAGTATCCTGTCTTCCGAGAGTAGCCCTGTGACAGATGCTTCCCAGGGAATGAACAGAACAGGGCAATTAGTGAGTGATCCCATCCATTTCTGATCATGCAGTCCTAGCTTCTAGCAGTCAGAGATTTAGGGACACCCAGAGCTGGGGGTTGTGTCACTGGCCATCTTGGCTAATATCCATGGATTGACTATGAGCTTATCTAAGTCTTTGTTTGAGCCCAGTTATACTTTTGGCCTTCACGACATGGCCTGGGAAGGAATTCCCCAGATTCACTGTGCACTGGTGAAGAATTATTTCCTTGTTTTTGTTTTAAACCTGTTGCCTATTAATTTAATTGAGTAACCAATGTTTCTGGTGTTATGGGAAGGGGTAAATAACACTTCCCCCTTCACTTTCACCACACCAATCATGATTTTATAGACCTCTATCATATTCCCTCTTTGTCATCTCTTTCCTAAGATGAACAGTCCTAGTCTTTTCACTCTCTCCTCATCTGGAAGCTGTTCCATCCCCTTAGTCATTTCATTACACTTCTCTGCTCCTTTTCCAACTTTAATATATCATTGTTGAGATAAGACAATGAGAACTGCATGCAGTATTCAAGACGTGAGCATGCCATCATAGTGGCAGTATGATATGTTCTGTTTTATTATCTAACGCTTTCCTATTGGTTCCTGATATTCTGTTAGCTTTTTTAACAGCCACTGCACACTGAGTGGATGTTTTCCAAGAGCTAACCACAGCGGTGCCTAGATCTCCTCCTTGGGTGGTAACAGCTAATTTAGACTCAATCATTTTGAATGTACACTTGGGATTACTTTTTTCACATATGCACTGCTTTACATGTATCATCACCATTTTTCTGTCCACTCATCCAGTTTAATAAGATCCTTTTTTAACTTTTTGCACTCAGCATTGGATTTAACTATCTTGAGTAATTTTGTATTGTCTGCACATTTCGCTACATCACTGTTTACCCCTTTTCCTGATCATTTATGAATATGTCAAACAGAGCAGATGCCAGTGAAGATACTTGGGAGACCCGACGCTTTACCTCTCCACTATCAAAATTGACCCTTTATTCCTACCTTTGTTTCCAATCTTTTAACCAGTTACTCACCCTTCCCCCTTATGCCATGGCTGCTTAGTTTCTTTAAAAGCCTTTGGTGAGGTTCTAGGGTGGCAACTCATATGTTCCCGGGATACTAGACATTCCACCATGCCCAGGAATGGTGTCCAACCTTCCCTGTCATCATGACTTTGTTGTGCTGTGTGGAGGACGCCCTGACCCAGAGCGTGCTGCCCCTCCCTGGCCAGATGGGGGACGAACCTGCCCCTGAGAACACTGTCTGCTATAAAAATGGAAAATTGACACCCCACTCCACTGGTTCCCCCCCAAGCAATGCCCCTTGCCGCCACTACATTCACTCAGCCCGACTGGTCCCGTACCACACTTAGATCGTTACCCTGTTGATTGTGGCGTAAACTGGAGAAGCCGGATTTTGGTGGCACGCTTCTCCCGTTTTCCCATGTTCACCCTCATCCATTGGGTTCTGACCAGAGTGGGGCAGGGCCGAGCCAGGGGAATAGTTTGGGCTAGACAAGTACAGAAGTATGTGACCGGTCTAGTTAATTGATAATAATGGTTAATGAGGTGCCGGCTGAGTATAAGATCCACAAAATGGGGAGCTCGAAGAATTTTTGCTTTTTCCTTCTCAAGATGCCATGATCTTGGTCAATGTCTCTGTAGCACCTGGCACATTGGGGTCCAGATCCTGTTTGGGTCTCTAAATAATACTGTAAAAAATACAATACTGTGCTCACATATGTATGTTCACTTGTGCCACTGAAGTATATATCCCATGGTAATGCAATCAAATACAATCATAGAAGAAGAGCGTTGGAAGGCACCGCAGGAGATCATCTAGTCCAACCCCCTGCTCAAAGCTAGACCAGCCCTGACTAAATCATCCTAGCCAGGGCTTTCTTAATGTGGGCCCTAAAAACCTCTAAGGATGGAAATTCCACCACCTCCCTAGGTAACCCATTCCAGTGCCTCACCACCCTCGTAATGAAAAAGATTTTCCTAAAATCCAAACTAGACCTCCCCTACTGCAACTTGAGACCATTGCTCCTTCTTCTGTCATCTGCTACCACTGAGAACAGCCTAGCTCCATCCTCCCTTGAAACCCCTTTCAGGTACTTAAAGGCTCCTACCAAATCCCTCCACACTCTTTTCTTTTGCAGAAAAAAAAAGTTCGTTCCCTCAGCCTCGCTTCATAAGTCATGTGCTCTAGCCCTCTAATCATTTCTGTTGCCCTCTGCTGGACTCTGTCCAACTTGTCCATATCCTCCTTGTAGTGGGTGGCCCAAACCTGGACATAATACTCCAAATGCGGCCTCACCAACACCGAATAGAGGGGAATAATCACTTCTTTCGATCTGCTGGCAATGCTCCTACTAATGTAACCCAATATGCTATTAGCCTTCTTGGTAACCAGAGCACGCTGCTTACTCATATCCTGATTCTTATCCACTGTAACCCCCAGGACCTTTTCTGTAGAACAGCTCTCTTACTCATCAGTCCCCAGTCTCTAGTAGTGCATGGAATTCTTCCATCCTAAGTGCAGGACTCCTACAGACACAAAGAGGTATAGTTACGGCTGTTTGTCCAGTCTTGTGTTGAATTTGGAGTACTGCATCATAAAATATTAATATTCTCTTAACTCAGGAAGCTGATGGGCAGAATTCCCTGGGAGGCTAATATGAACAGGAAAGAAGTCCAGGAGAACTGGCTGTATTTTAAAGAAACTCTATTGAGGGTGCAGGAACAAACCATCCCAATGTGTGGAAAGAATAGCAACCTTGTTAGGTGCCTGGCTTGGCTTAGCAGAGATCCCTTCGGTGTGCTTAAATACAAAAAGGAAGCTTACAAGAAGAGGAAATTTGGAGAGATGAGGAGGGAACAGTACAAAAAACGACTTGAGCATGCAGGAGAGAAATCAGAAAGAACACAGCTCCATTGGAATTGCAGCTAGCAAGGCACATAAAGAGTAACAAAAAGGGTTTCTACAGGTATGTTAGTAAAAAGAAGAAGATGATGGAAAGTGTGCCGTCTTTACTGAATGGGGGAGGCAACCTAGGGACAGATAATGTGGAAAAGCTGAAGTACTCAATTCTCTCTTGCCTCTGTTTTAAGAGACATGGTCAGTTCCCAGACTACTGCACTGGATGGCACAGAATGCGAAGGAGGTGAGCAGCCCTCAGGGCTAAAAGAACAGGGTCAGGAATATTTAGAAAGGCTGGACATGCACAAGTTCATGGGTCCAGATGCAATGCATCCAAGGGTGTTGAGGGAGTTGGCTGATACGATTGCAAAGCCATCAGCCATTATCTTTGAAAACTTTGAGCTGTGGGTTCCTCTGGTGTCTGCATATCAAGAGCTGCTGATACAATGGAGGAAAAAAACATCTCTGTTTCCCCAGAGGTGATTATAGACATTGTAGGAGGAACAGGCTATTCCAGGCCAGCTGAGCTTCTGTTTGCACTAGACTGTTAGCTATTTTTAGCACATATAGCCTGTGCTATAAATATATGCTTCATTCTGCAGACACCTTGTGGTCTCCTTTTATATTTGCACTGTTAGTTTTGCCTACTTGAAACCCACCTCCAGCTCCCCATCAGCACTTGATCTCATGGCGGCTGTTCTCTATTCTGTCATGCCTCCACTGATGAATCCGATCATCTACAGCATGAGGAACAAGGAGATCAAAGCGGCTCTGTGGAAAATGATAGGATCGGAGCTGTTTACCGAGAATAATATATCCATCTTTCTGCAATGGCCATGCTCTCTTTCCTTTTTTTCTTTACAAATCTAAGAACGTGTGACATTATTGTTTGCATAAGGACACGTCGTGCAGTGTTGGTGCACGCTGAGGTACGTACTCTGGTAAATATCCAGATGAAGGCCACTCAAACCAGTGGAGTGACTGTAGAGGTTTTTACAAGTAGAAATAAGCTCATACTCTACCTCGCTAATGCTTCCCATCACCACACTCTATCTTCACCTTCCACATAAAATGAGTAGCCATACCAAAATCCCTAGTGGATGTCAATTTGTCACTACCTCTTCCTTTTGTGGGCCAAATCTCTGCTTGCGGTTTGACGGTTTGGAGGCTTGCTTGTGTGCCAGAGTGGGACTTGGTGGCTTCAGCGGTAATCTCTCTGTTGTGCTATGTGTGGGAATATTGTCAGGTGATTACACAAGTCTCTTCTTGCCCAAGGTAGCGTGTTGTGCTTCTTTCTTTCTCCCTGCCTCGGGAAGATATTGGACACCTCATTGAAGGACCATCACTGAGACTCATGCAGACTGCAGTCTGGGGGCACAGACTTACGTTGTCGTTCATCTCATAGACTCATAGACTCATAGACTCATAGGTCAGAAGGGACCAATATGATCATCTAGTCTGACCTCCCGCACAAGGCAGGCCACAAAACCCTACCCATATACATTTATAACAACCCCGAACCCATGACTGAGTTATTGAAATCCTCAAAAGTGAGATTTGAAGACCTCAAGCTGCAGGGAATCCACCAGCAAGCGACTGGCCCCCCCTCATGCAACAATGGTTTTTCTATAGAGGGGTCCATGAATGGGTGAGGTGGAATACGGCAGCTGGGTCTGGAACTTCGGAATCTGAGCACGTTGCACAGGGACGGGGCCTCGTTTCAGAACAGCGTTATGGTCTGTGCAGGGAAGGGGCTGGCCATGGACACAGTTGGGAAATGTTTACCGGCAACCTAAAACACTGATGAACCCTGGACTAAAAGAAGGAGAGAGGGCAGCGCAGGACTCTTTTCTTTTCGAGGACTTGTAACTCTTGAGGGCCTTACACATGAAGTTTAGGTGGATAAGGAATCCCTTTGGTAGCTTATGTTTCCTGTTTACCTGCCTCATTATCAATGAAGGGGTGAAACTAGAAACAAAGAATGACCACCTCTTTGGCTGAGCTTTGTGGGATTGTGTGAAGGAAACTGGGATCATCAGGAGGACACAGATTTAAGGGTCTAGAGCAGCTGGACAGTGTCCTCCCAGTGTCAAAGGAAGGGCATCAGAGAGGAGGTTGGTGCTTGGGAGGGTGTCCTAGGCTATGTCTACATTGCAACTGGGGTTAAATATGATGTCCTGGCCTCTGCCCTGTGGGCGTGACTCCATCTGGCAGCCATTCCTGGAAATGACGCAGGCCACTGCTTTCTCTGTGCACCGTTAGGCTAACAGCAGTTGAAAACGCCAGAGGTTCTTCCCATGGGAAATTCCACTATTTTTTTAAAAAAAATGTGTATGAAAAGAAGCCAACAAAAAGTGAAAATGCCAGAAAGGTTTGCAAAATTACAAGGGCAAACAAAAATGATTTGGAACTGTTGTCATGAAAAATGTCTACATTTCTGATTGAATCATTTAGTCAGCAATTTCCTTGGTTTTCACATCTCAGATGATCAGTATTTTTCACATTTTCTGATTTTCACATCTCAAATTTTCCATATTTTTGACATATTAAAAGTATGCCCATATAAGGTGTGAGCATATCTTTGGTAGTACAAAACAAACAAACAAACAAAGATTGGAATGGTCATTCAAAATGGAAATATCTTAATAGTGTTCCCCTGAAACCTCTTCCATTCAGATCCCCAAGCACATGGTTCAACTCCGGTCTCATCAACCAGGTTCCTTTATTTGACATACATCAAAGCTCCACTGAGTTGATCAGACACAAGAGCAAGGGGTTAGTATAGTGTACAAACCAAAGGTTTTCCTTTACATATCTTTACACTTTACATTGCACTCACTATACATTGTATTGCATATTTTGGTATTGGATTGGTTACTTTCTAGGAACCAATCCCAGTACAGCATTCTCTGTCCATGTACAACTTCCTTTTTAGCTTGTCTTTTTGTTAAACAATCATATCCATTGTAATCCAATGTCCATTGTGAATAGTTCACTAGGTGTTCCCACTTGTATTAGATAATACAGAGATTCTGTTTCCAGCATTTGGATCCAATTATGTCCCTTATCCTGTCTCCCAAATTAGAGACCATCTGCATGTTTAATTACTCATGTCAAGCCAGGTTTACAACTGTTTTAAAATTTTCCAAGTCAATATTAATAAATTATCATTAAAGTTGAATTCTTTCCAATTTTTTTTTCTTTAGCTGAAATTGTGTTTTGGCAGGGAATTTTTTTGGTCAAAATTTTCTGACTATCTTGGCTACCTACGAACTAAGGGCATTGACTTGAAAGTGATTGTTCATCTAATGCTTAAAGTGAATCCGGTGTGCATAAGCACATTTCTGGGTTTGTTTTAATTGTTACATCTTTACTTTAGGTGAAGGACTAAATCCCAGTTGCCCTGGTTGCAGTTTTAGGTGTCCCTCTGATCCCTCCTTGGGTCTCTCTGAGTTTGCCCCTCAGGTCTCAGCCATAGCCCTGCCCCTCTCTTCAGGTGGAATCACCTGATTTTTCCTCTCTCAAGCAGAGTCTCAGCTTGTAACACCCTGTGCACCAACGTGATTTCTCACCAAGGTATGAGATCGGCAGTTCTTCTCTCAGGAGCTGTGAGCAGTCGTAAGTTGAGTGACTGTCCGGCCTTCTCTATACAAAGTGTGATTTCTTTACCACAGTGGGAACAGAATTTAATATAAGAGAAAATATTAGATAGAAAGTCCAGATCCATCACACCAATTGTTTGTAGGAATAAAACTTTCGCTCTATTAGCACGACTCAGTCTGTCTTTAGGTGTCATTGCAATTTCTCTTCTAAAATGCCTTTCCACCACGGCAAGAATGATACAGCATAAAAAAAATTCTTTGACCAGAAACTCAGATACTCACACACCTGCAAACATTTTTTTCCAAGTCTCCATGAATGGGGAAAGCGAAACATTAAGACTCTTGGAAAACCCTACCAAAGAGATGATGAGTTTGCATCTTGAATAGATGATAAATAATTGACACCCCTATTTAAACAACCATATTCCATCCTCCCAAAGTCCTACCCCGCAAATAAACCACATGGCACACAAGAACAAATCAACCAACCAATAAACAAAATAACGCACACAAAAAGAAACAATCAAGCAAACACAAAGCAAACTACTCAGACCTGAAACACAATTTATATGTTAGTAAAGGAGAAGAGGCAGAAACTTCATGAAGTTCACTGGGAACTTAGCCATGGCAATAGATATTCTGTGCAATGTGCTCAGGTCGTGTGGTGATGGTAGCAGTATAAATCCCGAAAATAAACGGATAGGTGCATAGGCAGATTTATGGATAGATATATACAATTTGATCCTATTTACACTGTTGTAACTCTTCACTAACTCTTCTGATGTTAGTGGAGTTAGTTTGGATTTTATTACTTCGTAAACATATTTCATGCATATCAAGGAGACAATTTTGTCATCAATTGATAAGCTGAGAATGAAATCACAGTGAAGGAGCAATGACGGACATTCTAATTTTTAGTGAATATCCTCCACACAATCATTTTCTGTAACGCAGCTTTGATCTCCTTGTTCCTCATGCTATAGATGATGGGATTCATCACGGGAGGCACCACAGCATAGAGAACACCCACCAGCAGATCCAGATTTGGTGCAGAGCTGGAGGTGGGTTTCAGGTACTCAAAGATGCCAGTGAAAATTAACAAAGAGACGACAGTGAGGTGAGGGAGGCAGGTGGAGAAGGCTTTACGCCGGCCCTGCTCAGAGGGGATTCTCAGCACCGCTTTGAAGATCTGAACATATGACACAATTATAAAGACAAAGCAGTTTACACCTATAAACCCAGAAAAGGCAATAAACCCAACTTCACTGAGGTACGAGTCAGAGCAGGTGAGCTTGAGCAGTTGTGGGATTTCACAGAAGAACTGGTTGATGACATTGGACTGGCAGAAGGGCAGCCTGAAGGTGTTCCCAGTGTGCAGTGCAGAGTAGACAATACCAGTGATCCAGGCAACAGCTGCCATTTGCACACAAGCTGTCCTGTTCATCACCCTCTCATAGTGCAGTGGTTGGCAGATGGCGACGTATCTGTCGTACGCCATGATGGTGAGTACGGCTAAATCACTTGCAGTGAAGATGAAAAAGAGAAAGACTTGGCTGACGCATCCAGGATAAGAAATCACCCTGGTGTTCATGAGGGAATTGACCATGGATTTGGGAAGGGTGACAGAGATGGAACCAAGGTCTAGGATGGACAGGTTCATCAGGAAGAAATACATGGGGGTGTGAAGCTGGGGGTCAAGCGCTATGACTGTGAAAATGAGAAGGTTCCCCATCAGAGCTGCCAGGTAAATCACCAGAAACACCCCAAAGTGCAACATTTGCAGCTCCCGCAACTCAGAGAATCCCAGGAGAAGGAACTCGGTCACGGTGGTTCTGTTGGACATTTTCTTCCTCTGTAAATTCTCTGATGGATGTGGAGGGAAGGACAAAGATACCAGTTGGGATTTCAGTGGCAGAGGGAATGGCCCTGATCCCCCCTAAGTAATATCTCAGGATGTGGGCATCAAAGGTACACAGCTCTCGTCCCTTCCATTGACTAGGAGTGGTGAGTTATCAGCGGTGTGTAAATAGGCTCCTGTAAAGTCAGTGGAGATACAGCTATGTGCACCATCTGAAGTTCTAGCTCAGGATGTGTCTTGATGAAATGCCATATAAGGATGGATCAAAGTGCAACCCCAGCTCAACACTTCTAGCCAAGTTGGATCCTCCCTCGCTTCAAAACGCAGGCTCTGAAGTTGGGCACAAAACTGAAATGCCAACACGGCCAGATACCCACTTTAGGTGTAAATATAACATAGTGTCACTCAGTATCCCGTGTGAGAGCTCATCTGTAGTGATCGCACGGCAACACGCCCAGACAGCCTGCTGCCTGCTGATGGATTGATTGATGACACGAAGTTCCAGTTGCATTTCCCTCTCTGTGTCATCTCAGGCTAGTAGCATCACTCACCT
>ML675636.1:2625834-2695176 GCA_007922155.1 Mesoclemmys tuberculata | reverse complement strand
CCTGGGTGACCCCAGATCATTCACGGATCAAATCCAGATCTGGCTGCCCTGCACCCCCCTGAGACCAAGTCCCAGGGACCCGGCGGCTCAGAGAGCAGATATCAGCCCCCTCTCACCCAGCTCCCATCACAGCAGAGGCAGAGGGAGGCAGTGGAGATCTCACAGCCAGGTGGGTTTTCACACACAGCTTCCTTCTTGCTTTGGTTCTTCTCTGGCTGCTGCACTGTTCTGCTGCCCGCCCCTGCCTGCCCCAGCCGCTAACCTGCCATGCACAAATTCCATCTGGAAATTAGCAGGAGGTTTTTAACCGTCCGAGGGGGAGGTTCTGCAACAGCCTCCCAGTAGGAGTTGAGTGGGGCAAACGACTTGGTTTTAAGAGAGAGGTGGACAATTGTACGAGTGCGATTGTATGATGAAGCTGCTCGGGATGGTGGGGGCAGAGCTCAGCAGCCTGGGCGATCACTTCCAGTTAATCTCCTATGATCCTAAAGCACATGCTTCAGGGTTTCAGCCAGCCACAAGCAGGGGTCAGGAAGGGATTCCCTGCCCCTCCCCCGCAATGTATTCTGGGTAATTTTTTGTTTGTTTTGGGCTGTGTTTGTTTTGTTTGATCCCCTTCCTCTGGAGCACCAGGAGATGCCCACTGCTGGAGATGGGACATTGGACAGTGATGGTCCCGTCTGGTCCTAAATTGTATAACTCTATTCCCCTGCCCTCCTCCTCCAAATCAGGGCTGAAACCCAGGAGTCCTGAGTCCAGTGGCCTGTGCTCTAAACCACTAGCCCAGAGCCACAGCCTGTCTCAGATGCAGGACTAGGGCTCAAGAATCTTGCTTCCCAGACTCCCAGTTCCTAACCCACTGGCCCCACTCCTCTCCCAGAGATGGGAACAGAACCCAGGAGTCTTGATTCTCAGACTCACCCACTCTATCTGCTAGCCCCCCTTCTATCCCAGATCTGATTCCCCTCCTTCCATTCCTGATTTTCAGTAGCTGGGGATCTGGGCCATTGTTTCACCACTAATACACATTTAAGTCCAATGACTAATTAACATGGTGGGGAATGGCATTCTAATTTAAAACCATAACCCCTTCATCACTTCAGTTCAGGTGTTAATATTTGGAACAAGCAGCCCCCAGTTGTCCCAGTAAGTATCCAGTAAAATCAGGGTAGACTTTATAGCTTCACCAATTTTATTGCCACATTATAATTCATTTCTGAATTTAAACTGATATATTTAAATGAATGCAAAGATTTGTGTGGATGTTCTTAATGTAGTTTGAACCAGATTATTCTGGTTTGTTTTAAATCAATTAGGAATAGCTTTAATCTAACCTGAAATAAACTTCTTTGAGACCAAAGTAACTGCGTTCAAATATCGGTTTAACTATATCAGTTTAAAAATCGATTCAAATTATACCAGCTGCTAAGGCCTAAATCGTTAGGAGAGTCCAGTAAATATCCTTAGACTGCCTAGTAGTTCTCCAGAAAAGAACAGAATTACATTCTAGACTGACAGGCATACTGCCAGATAGATAAGGAAGTGTGAGAGTAGATAGATCCAATGTGAAAAGAAATTTTAAAAAAAGGTTTAAAAACATTTCAGGTGGATTTTTTCCTCTTTCATAAAGGGGCAAAAAAGAAAAAAAAATGTTTCATTTGTAGATCACATTTAAAAAGAGATTCTGATCTGTTTTGTGTTCTCTGTACTCAGATGATCAGAACAGATACTTCACTGGGTCTTTCTGGAAAACAGAATTTAAGCAGGGCCATTTTAATCAAATCTAGAACTACATATAAAACTTATTTATTGTGTTAACATTTCCAATCTCTCTTTGCATTTTATTAATCTAAGTTATGAATTAATATAATATATTTAGTACTTCAATATTTGACTTTAAACTGTAAATTAATGTGATATACTGTTCTTAACCCTATTTCAGCAGATTCTAGAAATGTGTCCTACATGGAAATATAAACTCAATATTTTTATCAGCTCTATAAGTAAAAAAAAAACAACCTACAAATGTAACGAAATCTAAAAATATATTAAGTCCTTAAATGAATATTTTAAAATAATCTAGATATTTATATACATATTAGCTTAATATTTTAACCATATATTGGAAATAAAATATATCATTAATAACTTAATATTTTAATAAAATCTGGAGATGACTACAAAATGTTCTTATCAATTTACTATTTTAATCAAATCCAAGCAAATGTTATATATAATTCTTAATTTATTATTTTAATTAAAAATAAGAATATATCATTAATTATTTTAATCAAAATAGGAATTTATGTCTTTTATAATTTTTAATGTAACATATTTAAACACATTTGGAACAAATCACAATATGTATTTATGAATCTGAGATTTTAATCAAACCTAGACATGAACATGATATATATATATATAATTTAACATGTGAAGTGAATCTAGAAATCAGTACAGTATGGACTTAATGATTTTACATTTTCATTGAATGTAGGTATGAATATGATATATAATTCTAAATTTATTATTTTAATCAAAACAGTAATTAATATAAAATTATTATTCATTTAGTATTTAAATTAAAGGTTGCAACTGACAGCATATATAGATATTAATTTATTTTAATTCAATATCAGAATTGATATGATAGGAAGCTGTTTATTTTAGTTAAGAATAGGAATTGATATAATATACAGTTAGTTTTACATTTTAATCAAATCTAGAAATTAATACAATCTATAACTCTTTCTCTTGGTCATTGACTGTGGTTTCTAGGTGCTACCTCAGTAATAATGATAAAAATAATTAATAAAAAGTATAACTATCAATTGACTCTATGCATTAATTTCATATATAATAACTTCAGAAACAAAAATTGATTCTGTTGTTTAATCCTATTGATATATTAATATAGATTTTTCTTCTGCAGAGCAGTTAGGGCCAATCCATGACTGATGTCATCTTTGGGTCTGTCCAAACTCAAGGTAAGGAATTTTAAAAAGTCCCCTGGATTCAATTCCATGTCACTCATTAGTTAGACAGTAGGAAAGATTTGGGGTGAAGTTTTCCAAGGGTCTTAAAGCAATAAAGTGGCTCTTTTAATGGATCAGTTTCTGTTGGTGAGAGAGACAACCAAGGCATTTAAGTGGTTCAGGAGTGTAAACCAATTTCCAAAAGAGATTTAGGGCCAGGCTTTCCAAAGAATTAAGGCGCCCAAAGATGTCGTCAGTTTCACTGTAGCCTTGAAAAGTAGGAAGGAAGGACAGGATGTTCAATCAGCTCTCCCTGCTCATCTGAGCATCATCGGCTGTTTTGACCAGCACAGAAGGGGTTGTGATCCTAGACTGGTTCAGAGACGCTGATCCAGCTATGGAAGGAGGAGCAAGGATTCATTTCCCAGGGAGGACAGCTGGCCGAATGCCTCAGTGCAGGATCTTTATCCAGCCCTGAGGGTTTCCAAAGTCAGAATAAACCCAGCTTGAGTGTCAGCAGAGTTTGAAATGTGGTATATCTGAGAGAGAGCCTGACTGTGACTGTGTGTATGAGTCTGCTATTCCCTATGACTCTGACGCCACCTCCCTGCCTCTCCCCAGCTCTGGGTAGAACCTTGGCACCCTGTCAATTGTTTCCTTTCAGCTCCAAGGCCCCCTGATGAATATGACCAATGGCACCAGCCCGGTGACCAAGTTCATCCTGCTGGGTTTCCCCTCCCTGGGCCGGCCGAGCCGCATCCTCCTCTGCACCTTTCTCTCCTCCGCCTACGCCGGGACGGTGGCAGGAAACCTGAGCATCATGTGGGCCGTGCTGTGGGACCCCCACCTCCAGCGCCTGTCCATGTATATCCTTCTGGGGAACTTCGCCTGGCTGGAGATCTGCTACATCACGACCACCGTACCGCGGATGCTCTTCGACCTCATGAACCCTGGTGTCCCCATCTCCTTCTACGCTTGCTTTGTGCAGTTCTACATCTTCTTTTCCATGGGCTCCACTGAGTGCTGCTTCCTGATGGCCATGGCCTTGGACAGGTACCTGGCCATCTGCCACCCCTTGCGCTACCCCGTCCTCATGTCCCCGCACCGATGCTGGGCCTTGGTGGCCTCCTGCTGGCTCGCTGGTTTCCTCTTGTTCATGATGCCCATTGTCCTCATCTCCCAGCTCTCCTTCTGCGGCCCCAAAACCCTGGATCATTTTGTCTGCGATCCGGGCCCTTTGCTGGCTGCTTCCTGCACCCCAGCTCCCCATACCGAACAGATCTTCTTCACCATTAGCTCCCGCATCATCTTCGTCACCATCCTCTTCATCCTGGCCTCGTACGGGCTAGTTATCAGGGCGGTGCTGAGACTCCCTGCAGGGGCCGGGCGGCACAAGGCCTTTTCCACCTGCACCTCGCACCTGGCAGTCGTGGGTCTCTTCTACGGCTCTATCATGGTGACCTACGTCAACCCGGCCGCCTCCGGAAGCAGCGGGAAGGTGGTGACGCTCTTCTACACGGTGGGGACCCCCTTTCTCAACCCGCTGATCTACAGCCTGCGAAACAAGGAGATGAAGAAGGCTCTGAGGAGGACCCTGCTGGAGGGATGGTAGGGGGTTATGTTCTGGTCCCAGTTTGCAGAGACTGGCTGGTCAGCGGTTTGGGGAAAAGGGCCTTTCCCCTCCAAGGAATGCAGGCTCCAATCTTAAAGGGGGAAGACACACGATCTTTTGCATGACCTTTAGGGGCTACCAACAGTCTAGAAAGTTCCTGTTTAATGATACAGCCAGAACACAAACAGTGGGTTGTGGGCAGGAGGGAGGTGTGGGGGTGGATATGGCAGGAAATGAGCCTTGCTCAGTGTGTCCATTCAGAGGGTCTAAGAGCAAACCTAGCACGCGTGCAGGGAGGCTGGTTCACCTCTCTGCCCTTTTTGTGCCACCATATTTCAGGATGGCCTCTTGACAAAATGTTTTCACCCTTTAGATACAGAGAGACTTCTGCTTTCTTTTTCTCTGCTGTCAATCCAGAGCAGCCCCGCTGACTTCTAGAGATAAACCTGTGCAGCTGGGACCAGATCACACTCCCCTCGCATGGCCAGGGATAGGACCCTTCCTCACCCCAATCTAACCCTCTAGACCCTCACTCCCCTCCCATGTCCAGGGACAGAAATGAGAAGGTCTCTTCCCATCAAAGGTGAGAGGCTCTGGAAGAGCTGCCCAACAGGAATTGTGGGGGAAATAATTTAATTAGCTCTAAAGGACAACTGGACAAATATGTGTGTGGAATTGTATGATGGGGTTGCTTTCAATGAGGCAGGGGGCCCAGGTTGGCAGCCCTGAGGGTCCCTTCTGGTTGTTGTCTGATCTTCTGAGAAGCTCATACTTCAGGGTTCCAGCTGGTCCTCTGCAGGGTCAGGAAGGGATTCTTTTGCTGTTGTTTTTGCACGAGGGGCTGTTTGTGTTGTTGTTTTCTTCCTCCGAAGCCACAGCTGGTGATGGGACATTTGGCGGGGTGGAACAGTCCTCAGAGGTGGCAATGAGTATTATCTGTCTCAGGTGTGCAGCTGACTGGTTCTTGCTCATATGCTTGGAGACTAACTGATCATCACATGTGGGATGGGAAGGAGTTTCCACCCCGGTCAGACTGGCAGTGATCTTGGGGGTGGGGGAGGAGTCACCTTCCTCTGCAGCCTTTGGAGTGCAGCTCACTCGCCAGGACTACCCGGGTGGATCTCGCTTAAGCATTTCCCTGCCAGCACAGGGGGATCGGTGCACATCACTCCCTGCTATTCCTTGCCTGTGGCACATACTAATTCCGCCTCCTGAGGGCTGTCCTACTGAGGCCTAATTTCAGTAGCTGGGTGGTGATGGTGGCCTGTGAGATACAGAAGGTCAAATTAGAATAATAGAATCATAGAATATTAGAGTTGGAAGGGACCTCAGGAGGTATCTAGTCCAACCCCCTGCCCAAAGCAGGACTATCCTCAGTTAAATCATCCTGGCGAGGGTTTTGTCAA
This sequence comes from Mesoclemmys tuberculata, assembly GCA_007922155.1. Taxonomy (NCBI): domain Eukaryota; kingdom Metazoa; phylum Chordata; order Testudines; family Chelidae; genus Mesoclemmys; species Mesoclemmys tuberculata. The sequence goes on along the minus strand of ML675636.1, from coordinate 2,689,183 downwards.
GCCTCAGCTTAAAAACCTCTAAAGATGGAGATGCCACCACCTCCCTAGGTAACCCATTCCAGTGTTTCACCACTCTCCTACTGAAAAGCTTTTTCCTAATGTCAAACCTAGACCTCCCCCACTGCAACTTGAAACCATTGCTCCTTGTTCTGCCATCTGCCACCACTGAGAACAGCCTAGCTCCATCCCCCCTGGAATCCCCTTTCAGGTAGTTAAGGGCTGCTATCAAATCCCCCCTCATTCTTCTCTTCTGCAGACTAAACAAGCCTAGTTCTTTCAGCCTCTCCTCATAAATCTTGTGCTCCAGTCCCCTAATTATTTTTGTTGCCCTCCGCTGGACTCTCTCCATCTTGTCCACATCCTTTTTGTAGTGGGGGGCCCAAAACTGGACACAATACTCCAAATGTGGCCTTACCAATGCCGAATAGAGGGAAATAATCACTTCCCGCTATCTGCTGGCAATACTCTTACTAATGCAGCCCAATATGCCATTAGCCTTCTTGGCAACCAGGGCACACTGCTGACTCATATCCAGCTTCTTATCCACTGTAACCCCCGGGTACTTTTCTGCAGAACTGCTGCCTAGCTCAACGGTCCCCAGTCTGTAGCTGTGCATGGGATTCTTCTGTCCTAAGTGCAGAACTCTGCACTTGTCCTTGTTGAACTTCATCAGATTTCTTTTGGCCCAATCCTCCAATTTGTTTAGGTCCTTCTGTATCCTATCCCTCCCTTCCAGGGTATCTACCACTCCCCCTAGCTTAGTGTCATTTTCAAACTTGCTGATGGTGCAATCTACCCCCTCTTCCAGATCATTAATGAAGATGTTGAACAAAATTGGCCCCAGGACCGACCCCTGGGGTACTCCACTTGTGACTGCCTGCCAGCTAGACATGGAGCCACTGATCACTACTCGTTGAGCCCTTTGCTCTATCCAATTCTCTATCCATTTTGTAGTCCATTCATCCAACCCATACTTTTTTAGATTAGGGGATCTGGTGGTCCCTTGTGACTTTAAAATCTAACCCAGGAAGCCGTACTCCTGGCTTCCCTGCTCTAACCCACAAATTCCACTTTCCCACTCCCCTACCAGAGCTATGGATACAACCCAGGAGTGAGAAGTACTAATTGCCCAACCCCTTCTTCCCCTTACCCCCGTGAGAGCTGTGAAAGGAACCCTGGTGTCCTGGCTTCTAGTGCACTTCTTCTGACCACTGCCTGTGTTGTTTCAATTCTAGGCATTAACAGAGGCTGTCCATCTCTGAGGGGTGTCCATCCAGTACCTTTCATGGGAGTTAAAGCCACTTAAGAAATCATAAAGCCCAGATTGCAAGTCCCTTGGCAGAATTAGATTGTTTTGATGTCTGAACATTTCTCGCTCTGGGTATTGATGAGTTGGGGTGCTGGCAGAGCCAATTAAAGAGCCGAGTGGAGTTTGCTGCTGGTTCTTGCTTGAAAAGTTGAATCCAGGCAATTAAAAGTTATCTTAGCTCCTGAGAAAACTGGGCACACATCCCAGAGCTAGGAGCAGGGCATGTTTGGGGGTCAGGAGTGACGGGCACAAGCAGAGAGAGAAACTGAATCCCCAGGGTCCGTTCAGCTCTTGTTCTCTGGTGATTTGCAGAGCTACTCATCCTCAGGTTCCAGACCTGTGCTGTACACACAGAGTGCAGAGCTCTGGACAAGATCCTCTCTGGACACATGGAGAGCAGGGCTCCAGGCCAGACATGTTCTGTATACACAGAAAGCAGAGGTCTCCTATTCCTGGTGAGATTTCTCCACTCTTGGAATCAGCCCATGGGACTGTTTTATTGGGGTCCTAGAGGGAGATCCTGGGTCTATCTCAGTGCCATGGGAGGTGGGGTTGTCTTGCACAGAGAGAGCATGGAGAAGGTGGGATATCTCTCTTTCATATCATCCTGTTCTGAAGTCCCCAGTCTATACCTCCAACTCTTGCTACTAAGTCCTTCTCCATAGGGGGAATCCGTCTGTTCTGAAATCCCCCGTCTCTGCCCACCAGCCCAGCCACACCCCTCATCCCCACTCCTTACATCACCTCCCTAAGCACACCCCTTACCCCCACTCTGTCTAGTCCACATCAGCCAGACTGTTCACTGAGGGGGACAACTGAAACATTCCCAGAATCCTGGACATTCTGGCAGTTCCAGATATAGGTGGTATAGGCCCACCCTGACAGGAATGACCTTCTACCACAGTACGTGCACAGTCACGTGATACAGGGGATGATACTTTGAAGGGAACGCTGAGTTGCCCCAGCCAGCCTGGCTTCACGCGCCGCATGTGTACAAGGTCAGTCTAGCGGTGACAGAGTGGAGAGCGGTTAAAATTTGTGTTCCTTGGTTGATACTGGACAAAACCATACCTGTTTTTTCCCAGCACTGGACAGGGGACAAACCAACCAAAAAAAAGGACTGTTTGGCATAAAATTGGACAAGTGGCGGACCTTTGAGGTCTGCTGTCAAAGGCTTTTTGAACGTCCAATATACTATATTGACTGGATTAGCCTTGTCCACGTTTGTTGACGCCCTCAGAGAATTCTAATAGATTGGTGAGACACGATTTTCTGTTACAAAAGACATGTTGACTCTTCCCCAACCAATCATGTTCATCTGTGTGTCTAAGAATTCTATTCTTTAGTATAGTTTCAACCAGTTTTCCTGCAACAGTAATTTCCAGGATTGCCTCTGGAGCTTTTTGGGGTTTTTTTGAAGATGTGCACAGAATGAATGTTCCATTGTGCAATCTGTAACTGTCACATTAAGATGAGAGACATTCCTGAGCTCTTGTCATTTTATTTTTGAGAACCTAAATTGACGCAATGAGGGGTTTTTTTCCTCCTTCAATTGCTTGTTTAATTTTTGTCACTAAGATACAATAGTAAAAATATATAAATGGATAGAAACAATTATATTTTTGTTTATTTGCACTTTGAATTATGAAGCAACTCAGAAGTACAGAACCTGTTTCCTTCTTTTTCCTGTTAGCATCCTTCAAAGATGGTCCTACCCAACTATAATATTGTATATATGTGTATTGTTGGACAAGATAAAGGAGATAATGGACATTTTCCTTATGGACAGTAGTTTCTCCAACCATTGTCTGAGAACAGTCATCATTATTATGAAGACATAATTGCTCAACATTGGTCCTTCAGGGACATGATCCACTTACCTAAATTTCTCAGTAACAAGTACCCAAATGACATGTAATAATCATACAACTGTAGGACTGGAAGGGATCTCATGAGGTTGTCTAATCCAGGCCCCTGCACTCATGGCAGGACTAAGTATTATCTAAACCATCCCTGACAAGTGTATGTCTAACCGGCTCTTAAAAATCTCCAGTGATAGAGTTTCCAAAACCTCCCTGGGCAATGTATTCCAGTGCATCATCACCCTGATAATTAGTAATTTTTTCCTTATGTCTAACCTAAACCACTCTTCTTGAAATGTAATTCCACTACTTCCTGTTCTACCCTCAGAGATTAAAGAAAATAATTTTTCTCTCTTCTCATTGTAACAACCTTTTATGTACTTGAAAACTGTTAACATGTCCCCTCTCAGTCTTCTCTTGTCCACTAAACAAACCCAATTTTTTCAATCTTCCCTCCTAGGCCATTTTTTCTAGACCTTTAATTATTTGTGTTGCTCTTCTCTGGACTTTCTCCAGTTTGTCTACGTCTTTCCTGAAACGTGGCACCCGGAACTGGACACAATACTCCAGTGGAGGCCTTATCAGCGTGGAATAAAGCAGAAAAACTATTTCTTGTGTCCTGCTGAATTTTTTTGCAGATAACTTCACTTTTCCTGATTTTTTTCCTGTTTTCCATTGGAAAACTCAAAACAAAATATGGTATTCAGCAGAAATAAAAATATTTTCATTTGCTCAAGTGAACTAAAATGTTTCATTTCGAGTCTGTTCAAAATTAAACTGGTTTAACCTTAACCTCCATTGAAACTAGACAAATTGAGACTGGGAACTGAACATGCCATTTTAAGTCTAAAAATAATTACACCAACAATTTAACAACGGTTGTAGTGGATTTCCTGTCACTGGCAATTTTAAAATCAAGATTAGATTTATTCATTTATTAAATATATGCTCTAATTCAAAGAGAAATAATTTTTGGGAAATTTAATGTCATGTTAAAGAGGCAGGCAGTTAAATAATCAGTTTGATCACATCTGTAACTGCTTAGCAGCAACAATATTCCACCCTTTTACAACTTAATAATGAATGACTATGACGTGGCATGGTTGAGGGACATTGTGGCAAAGATGGTGTGTGAAAAAGACATGGTCCTTGTCCTTGCTTTATAACAGTACATGTCAATCTCTGAGGATGACTTCTTCTCCTCAAATGAACTTGTTCAAATCACTAGTTCAAATTATGTCACCACCTCAGTCCCTGGTCTGCCCTGATCTTAAACTGTTGGTGTCAGGCAGAAAAGACATGCACTTGAGTGTTTATGGGTTTTCACCTAGGGCTCAAGATGTCCATGTCCAGTCTCTTGGTTTTTCACAGATTCGTGTGACCTGGGATAGTCATTTAGATCCTGATTTTAAAGATGTTAGGTGCCTAAAGAAGTATATAGGCACCAATTGGGATTTTCAGACACTCCTTGGCGCTTTAACGCCAATTAATCTCAGTTGGCGTTAGATACCTACGTGCTTTTAAAACATGCTACTGGGTGCCTGAAAACCTTTAAAAAAACCTGGCGGTAAGTGACATAGAGGTCAAACTACAGCTGATTTCAATGGGACTTAAGCACCCAACCTGCTGACGTACTTTTGAAAATGCTGCTATGCTTCTACCTGCTTCTCTAGGTACCAAAATGCTTTCAAAAGTTTGGCCTCTGGTCTCTCTGTGACTCAGTTCCCCATCTGTAAAATGGGGATAATACCACTTCCCTACCAGCTTGGGGTGATGAGAGGATACAGAGGCTGGTAGTGGGGTGTTGAGAAACTATGGTGAAGTAGTCTATACACGCATAGGTGGATGCAAAAGGTCTTTTGGTGTCTTATTTAAAATGAGTTTGCTGTAGAAGGAAAAGAAGAAGTGTCCACAGCAAAAGAAATCCATCAAGTTATTAAATTAGGCTAATTGGGTTTTAAAGATAATTTTTTCTTGTTTTTTTTTTTGCTTATGGTAATAAAAAAGAGCATTCTAATTAGAATATCAGTGTGTCAATTTCAAGAAGTTTCTTCTTCACACTTCGAATAAAATATATCTAAGAGAAACAAAGTAACATGGTTTATTGGTGAAACATTTCCAAGGGCTCAGACTGCGTGATAACAAAACAAACCAATGAAAAGAAAAATGAGACAACACTTGTGATCCATCTGTGCCTAGTGTAGCCACCTGAAAACACTAAGATCAGGGCAGGCTGTAAAAGGAGAGCAGATTCTCCCAACACTGGTGGGTGACACTGAAGTCAGACTTCCCAACAAGCCACAAACAGTGCTTCTGATTCCCCACACTGGTTATCAAGAAGCCAGTATACAAATTTCAGTCTCTGGCTTCCAATCGGTCACTGGGTCCAGGAAAGAGATCAGTTATTTAAACTCTATACTCTTTACCAAAAAAGTTTCTCCTGACCCCAAAGGGTCAGCCACAGTACCAGATAAATATTAGTTTGGATCTTACCCAAAATACCACATTGCCAGCCAATCCTTTAGTAATTAAAACTAAAGGTTTATTATAAAAAGAAAGAAACAAACTGTAAGAGAAAAGTTAAAGGAATAAAGCAATCAGACACATACAATTGATTTGAAAGTTCATATACATCAGGTTTCTAGAAGAACTGTAGAGTTTTCAGGCTTGTATAATCCCTCTGGTGTACATCCAATACTTGGATGGGTCTCCGTCCTTTGTTTCACAGCTTAAGTTCAGTTCACATTGTAGGTGAGTTGATCCAGAGGTAGGTACGTGGCTGAAGACGAAAACCGAAGACAAAATGGTTGTGGTGCAGCTTTCTTTTATGTCCTTTGGCCTTTGCCACGCTGCTTGTGGAAATTTACAGGGATAAAATGGAGTTCAGAGTCACATGAATAAGTCCTGGTGACTCATCAGGTATATCCCTGGCTTCTCCCTCTGGGCCCCTTGTACCTTGAATTTCTTAATGGGCCATTAAGCAGGCTAGTCCTCCAGCCATCCTGGCTGGGGCATTGTCCAGAAACACAGCACAAATTGAAATACAGATACAAACGTATCCATAACTTCCATTACACATAACACATGAACCTAACATCATCATCTCACTTAGCACATTACAGCTTTTCTGACGGTATCTGACACGGCGTATCTCACATGAATTATTATGATTTTGACATATTGATGTTAAATAATATAATAAATGCCCCCCCACCCCAATCCAGCCAGCGTGACACCAACAAAAATTAAAAAAAAGTCAAGGTGGTAAATCACCACAGTCAACGTTGAGGGAATGGTAGCTGTGGAATGGGCGAGCATTTATTTGGGTAAACTTTATACCAAAAGGATTCCATTTATGATCAATAGATGGGTTTGTAAGAGGATAGCTAGCTAGGTAACCATCTCCATGGCCCTTCTTCTCACCAACACTGAGGCCCTTTTTAAAGTATTGTGGCAGTGCAAAAGAACATGAAAATGATTGTAATTGTAACTTACACTCACTTTTATACACACAGTTTGGTATAAAGGCCCGTTCGCTTAAACAGGACTGTGACCTCACGCCTCTTGAATTTACTTTTTGTGCAGACTGCACTGCCTGCTGATTACTTTCTTTAAGGCATCCCTGAAGTCCTTGTTCCTCAGGCTGTAGATGACGGGGTTCAGGAGGGGGGTGACGATGGTGTAGAAGACAGAGACAATCTTGTTGAGCTCCGACGACTGGTTGGAGGTGGGGCGGACATACATGGAGATCATGGTGCCATAGTAGATAGACACCACGGCCAGGTGCGAGCCACAGGTGGAGAAGGTCTTTCTTTTGCCAGAGGAAGAAGGGATCTTCAGGATGGTGAGAATGATAAAGAAGTACGACACAAGGGTCAGCAGCAGGCAGCCGAAGAGGACCAGGAGAGAGAGGAGGAATATGACTACCTCAGTCGTGAAGGTGTCTGAGCAAGAGAGCTTCAGCAAAGGATGGATGTCACAGAAGAAGTGTTTAATCTGGCTGGAGCCACAGAAATGGAGCCTGGAGATTAGCAAGGAAGGTAAAAGCCCAGTGAAGATGCCAGTCACCCAAGAGCCCATGGCCAGGCGGGTACAAGATGCATTGCTCATGGCCACCATGTAGTATAGAGGGTCACATATAGCGAGGTACCTGTCATAGGCCATCACCGCCAGGAGGAAGCACTCCGTGGCTCCCAGGAAAACAAAGCAATAGAGCTGAGCTATACACCCAACAAACGAAATAGCCTTCCTCTCTGCCAGCAGGTTGGTCAGCATCTTGGGCATGATGGTGCTGATGTAGCAGATCTCCAGGAAGGAGAGGTTCTGGAGAAAGGAGTACATGGGCGAGTGGAGCCTGGGCTCCAGCTGCACCACGGAGATGATGACCGCGTTTCCTGTGACAGTGAGGATGTAAACGAGCAAGAACACAATGAAGAGCAGGGTCTGCCAACCAGGAGAACTCTGGAATCCCAGCAGCTGGAACTCGACCAGGGCGGTGCTGTTGGCCATTTCCTTGGCACAGCTGTAACTTGCCTGCAGAGGACAGAATCACCCTCCTCGTCACTCTTATAACCAGCATCACCACCAATGTAAAAACAAATAACAATTACAGCTGGGATTATCAAAGGAGCCTAAGAGAACAACATGAGCATCACCACAGAACACTACTACTAGCTTGCTTGCTTTCTACCTACCCACCCACATGTCTGTGTGCGGGAGAGATATAACCTGCATGAAATTAATGTGTTTTCTGATTTCTGTTCCCTTTTATCTTCCTTTTCATATTATGTATTAAACCTACGCCTTACCCATTTGTCTGCAGGTCAATCCTTATATTACAAGCTCAACATTTATGAAACTCTCTGTTTTAAGGAATTGATGAGGATTGAATGAACCCTAAAACTTAAATAAAATATTGGTATCGATCTATCTATCTCTATACACCCCCTCATCTATCTATCTAATCTTTTCTCAGTACCTCCCTTTCTATATCTACAGACCATCTGTCAACACTGATCTTCTATGGTTCTATAAGAGCAGACACTAGCTTTTGGGCTAGAGATAAATTCTCATGGCCTCTCCGGCCTGATGTATGTTTAATTATTCAATTCACAGGGGAACTTTTGCCTCTCACAGCCCCTGGGCCATGTCTTAACCACTGGGCTAAGGGTTATAAGGGAAGCCTTCTCCCCTCCCTGGTCATTTTGTGTGAGTATAGGCATGCTCTGACTGTGCCTACTGGCTCAAGCCTGAAGGCTTGATAAGTGGGGCAACACCTAGTCTGAGGATCTTTCTAGGGCTAAGGTGTGAGAGAGGCGCCTAGGCTGAGTCAGCTGTGCACATGTTCACTGGCAAAAACTTAGGCGCTTAAGGGACTTCATTAGTGAAAATGAAGTTGCCTAGGGTATTTAGTTGCCTGCAGCATCAGGCAATATCTGGACAAGGGTTTTAGGAACTCAGTGGCACCTAAATGTTGGCGTTACGTACCTGAAGTGGCAAGGAGGTGCCCACATCCTTTTGTGGAGAGAATCCTCAGAGCCTCACTGCTTTACAGAGCAAATGTAGCCATTTTTGCCATTCAAGTTAACGCAAGATAAAAGTATCCATAAGGAATTATTAGTCTCTTAGAATTCACCATCCCTTTAATGTCTCATTTTTTATGCAAAGTAGTAATTAAATTAATTAATTAATGTGTTTGAATTGGCACACGTAGATTTGCAGTATCACGGATAGGTTTAGGTTTAGACAATGAAATGAACACACTCATCACTCCACACTGGCGCAAATGCTCACACACACTCTTTCCCAAGCAAACACATGCTTACACAGATATACTCTGTGACAAAGCCATTATCAGACACACTTGCTCCTTCCTACGCACAAGCGCATATGTAAGAAACCACACATCTAAAGGCAGCTCTCACATCTCACAGCAACGTGTACAAAAATCTCACTCGTTCATACACACTCCCCCACACACATGTAAAGAAAACGTCCTCACAGTAACAGCCACACACATAAACATGCGTGCCCATGCACAAATGCTCTCATAATCCCGCACTTACACATTGATCCAAACATATACAGTCACAAATGCTCTGCAAATCCCATGTTGGAGTAAGGATGGAATTTTTCTCCCAGGCATTAGTCTGAAGTGACAAAGGTTCTGTAATTGTTCAGCTGATGCATAAGGCAGATGACGTTTCCTCTCCTCTCATAGCTGCACTGGCATTGCAGTGCAATCTATCTAGTAAGTATAATCAACATAGACAATTCTGAATATGGACAGATCTGTGACTAAGAAGGTCTATCTTTTACATAACCTTTTCCATAGCCATAAACACATTTTAAAGTCCTCATGTTTCAAACCTTTGCTCAGACCCAAGGATAGAACAGATGATCCAGGTAACTTACTTGATTCCGTTTGAGCAACAAATGAGGACAGAATCCAAGAATCAGTAGTTCCCACCCCAAATTAATCACATTTTAGACTATGGTTGGACTCCAAGCCACCTATTTCCATCTTCTAAATACGCTAAGTGAAGCACAGCACAGAGAGCAATTCGCATGCCCTCACTGCTGATCCATGTTCAGCTGTCTGGAGGCTGATATAATCAAAGAATAATTCCTAATTGGACTAAACCTTGATTTCAATGCTTGCTGGGCATCTTGGGGCCCAGTCTCTCTAGAATTGCTGGAATTCCCGAGCCAGAGATACACAAAGCAAGACCCCAGCTGTTCTGTTTTAATGACTAAAGTATCATCTAAAGCATGTAATATATCAGAAAAAAGCTAGAAAGTCATTTGAGAGCAGATACAAATGACACTAAAAATCAATGGAAATCTTCCAATTGACTTCAGTTGTTTATGGGTCAGGTTCAGTTCAATACTATTTAGGGTCAGATTTTACAATGATGTAAGTCAAATAAATAACTAGATAGATAGATAGGTGTGTGTGATGATTAGCCATTTACTTTCCTGTAGTCTGAACAGTGGGGCAACGTAGACATAGGTTTAATGTTTCATTAGCAATCAGTGATACGGCAGAGCTGTAGGAAGTGAGCTTAGTGGTCACTATTTTATAGAATCATAGAAGATGAGGATTGGAAGGGACCTAAAGAGGTCATCTAGTCCAACCCCCTGCTCAAAGCAGGACCAACCCCAAATAAATCATCCCAGCAAGGGCTTTGTCAAGACAGGCCTAAAAAACCTCCAAAGATGGAGATCCCATCAACTCCCTAAGTAACCCCTTCCAGCGCTTCACCACCCTCCTAGTGAAAAAGGTCTTCCTAATATCCGACCTAGACCTCCCCTACTGAGACCATTGCTCCTAGTTCTCTCATCTGCCACCACTGAGAACAGTCTAGCTCCATCCTCTCTAGAACCCCCCTTCAAGTAGTTGAAGGCTACAATCAAATCTCCATTCACTCCTCATTTTCAGACTAAAAAAACCTAGTTCTCTCAGCCTCTCCCCATAAGTCATGTGCTCCAGCACCCTAATCATTCCTGTTGCTCTCCACTGGACTCTCTCCAATTTGTCTACATCTTTTCTGTAGTGGGGGGGAGGGGACCCAAAACTGGACACAATACTCCAAATGGGGCTTCACCACTGCATAATAGAGGAAAGTAATCACTTCCTTCAATCTGTTGGCCATGCTCCTACTAATGCAGTGCAATATGCTGCTAGCCTTATTGGAAACTAGAGCACACTGTTGACTCATATCCATCCACTTATCCACTGTAACCCCCAGTTGCTTTTCTGCAGAACTGCTGCCTAGACAGTCAGACCCCAGTCTACAGCAGTGAATGGGATTCTTCCATCCGAAGTGCAGGATTCTGCATTTGTCCTTTTTGAACGTGGAGTAGGCTTTGTGCCTTCTTTTGAGGCTTTTTGAAGTGGAGTAGGCTTTGTGCCTGCCAACTGAGGTGCGTATCCTCAGAATAGCTAAGATGATATACATGTAGGAGACATGGGGAGGAAAAGGGTAACTGCAGACTTGTTTGTTCTGAAATTAATGGATTGGGTGACACATGGCACTGTCTTGGCATAAGCTATCATGGGGAAAATACAAATTTGACTGCAATCAATCCAGAAGATTAAAGAAGAACTGGACAATGCAGCCCTTGACAAAAACTATTTTCTAGCTAGGAAATTCTCCACCATTTTAGGGCATGCGACTAAGTAACAACAAATATTAGAGAAACATAAATGGAAGAGGAAAACGTGCATGAGGGTATGAAGGTGAGGATCAGCTCTTATTGGGATGATACTACATTCACCTTGAGGGTTATCAAATAAATAACTAAACACATCATAAGGAATAAAGTTTGAACATGTGGGATATTAAAAACTCCCAAGTGAATTGCAGGAGAGTAAAGAGTTAAAGCTGGACAATGGTCAGGCCTAAGCTACAGTGAGCGGGGTCATGACACGGGCAAACAAAGTTTCTGGTAACTGATATAAATTCTAGTTAGAGTCGTGTTATCTCTCGTGTTTCCCTCCCTTCCTGTCCATTTGTGCAGGGGTTGAGGCTAACAAAATGACTATTGCCATTCCTTCCCTGGCCTTTGGTGGGAAGAAAGCATTATCTTCTTTCCCTCTATTGCATATTTTACAGAGTTTTTAAGGTGATTCACCTGCATTCCGTAATGTAACTCCTTAGAAGTAATAGATTTGCTCCATAAAGGTCAGACAACCAAACCACTGCCATCTAATTTATTCATGTTAGAGATAAGGAACAGGTCGTCCCCGGGGTGGATTGGGGTGACGGCTGCCCTTTATTGCCAGCTCGTTCCAACTCAATGCCACGCATGAGCGCCCGGCGGGGGAGGCGTATTTTATGACCCTTTTATCCATAACAGTATGTAAATATATACATTTCCAGCAACTCCCCATAGACCCTTAATTGGTTACATTAACAGCTATAACATGAATATTAACAACTATATACTGGTCCCTCAGGGTTAGTTCGCTCTCTGCCCTGCCCCAGCTTCCATAGTTTGCTTTGAGCTGTCCCTGTACTCCCCCTTATTTGAACTCTCCCCCTTTTTTTTGCCTTGCCCCTCCCACCTCTGCAGCAAATCCCTCCTCTCTTTTGATTTTTCCCTGTTCCCGTCTCACCCCTCATTCGCTCCCCGCCAGCTTTGCTTTCACCTTCCAGAAGGTTCCTCTGGCCCGCCCTAGCCCCTGCTGTTAGTTTATCCATCCTGCCCCAGGCTTTGCAGATCCCCTTGGAGCTTTCCCAGGCCTGCATCTACCATCCCTCTTTCCTTGCCCTCTGCTGCTTCCCCATTTCCCTGTCCCCTCTGGCCCATGTTCCCTTGCCCCCGCCAGAGCTTATGACCTTTCCCTTTTAGTTGGCCCCCCAGCACACTACACTCCTCTGGGCTGGTTTAGCTCCTACCCTCCTGGTGCAGCTGGAGGAACAAGCATTGTAACTTGAGAAGTGTGTTGCCCCTGCTTCCCTGCCTTGCTTGGCACCCCTATATTCCCTTGTGTCAGTAAGAGGGGCCAGGACTGCCCACTTCCCCCTCCATCAGCTCTGGAGGCGGACCTCCTGCAGGGTGTTCACCCAGGTGGCTGCAACCCCCCAGCTTGCCGCCTGTTCATCTGTTCCAACCACCTTCTCTGGGACCATCCCTAGATACTGGGGCCCCTTTCCTATCCTCACTAGGAAGCATGGGGTCTGTTGCCTCCTAGTGCCTGCCTTGGTCCACATGGAAATCTACATGCAGGCGATGGTGCAGGTGGGGGGGCCACGGTCATGGTAGCAGCCTCGAAGATGTACGGGAAGGCAGTCTTCTTCCCAGCATCGGAAGCCACTGCCCAGGGGACAGTGGAGAAGGGCCTGGCAGTGGAGGATGTCCACATCCCTGTGGAGCCTCTGGAGGACCTAGGTGTAAGATGGTCCTCATCTCTGTCCCATCCTTCCTCCCAAACGCTGCCCTTCTGTCTCTTCTCTCCATCCTGGGAAAACCCCTCTCCACCATCAGCCTGCTTCTCCTTGGCTGTAAGGACCCCGCCCTCCACCACATCCTCTCGTTCTTCCGGCAGGTGCAGTTCTAGCTGCATCTGGTGGCACACGGCAGGGAGGCACTTGGGGGGTCATTTTTGGTGCCCCATCAGGGGGCCCTGTATCGGGTCCCCTGACTCACCTATCCTAGCCATCCAGTCCCTGTGGCCACCCCTCCTCCTCCATCGCATGATGCCATCTCCACTCAGGTCCCCAGGGGTGGCCCCCTTTGGAGTGCCCAGATGAGTGGGTGGACCCTGCCGATGCCAGACGTAGTCAGGCAGGGCCTGCGGAGGAGAGGGAGTCAGGGCCGCTGATTCTGGGGACTGGTGAAGGCTTGCCCTGGGGGAAGGCCTCTCCTTCTCCCGGTGTTCTGCCCCTGTCCACCCACACCCTGACCCCTTTGCCCTTGCCCCCCGGTCCTGACCCTGCTGACCAGCCCTCCACTTGGGAAGATTGGGTGCTTGTTCAGGGCAAGATCCCTGCAATACGATGAAGGGTGCCTCTGTGCTGAGACTTTTTCCATGCTCCCTGGTGAAGCCCAGCGGGAGGTGCTGGCCGAGGGAGACAAGGCAGCAGATTTGGGCCGCATCTCTCTCTCCTGGAGTCCCTTCTTGAGGGGACCCCAGTGGGAATCCCCCCTGCCCCTTTGTTATCTGGGTCCCCTTGCTGGTACCACAGAAACCGTGGCATCAGCTCCATCCTTCTGTGGAGCATGCTGGGAGAAGCTGTAGGAGCTACGGGCCCTTGAAAACATTAATTCGATCCCACATCTGTCTCCTTTGGGAGATGGATCGTGGCTCCCACTTCTTTGATGCCCTGGGGAAAAGGAGGGAACCAAAAAGTATGTCACTTCTCTTCTGGTGGATGACGGCGCCCCCCTCACGGATCGGGCGGAGATGTGCAGAAGGACCACAACCTTCTATGCTAGTCTCTTCTCCCTGGATCTAACCAGAGCTGCAACCTGCAGGGTGCTCTGGAAGGAGTTCCCCATGGTCAGCACAGGCGACTGGGACCAGCTGGAGCTGCCTCTCACTCTGGCTGAGTCCTCGGAAGCCCTCTGTCACATGCCCACGAACAAATCCCCAGGTATGGACAGGCGGACCATGGAGTTCTCCTGAGTGTTCTCAGACTTCCTTGGCTTGGACCTGGCTACTGTGTGGGCTGAGTCCAAGGGCAGCAGAGTGCTCTCCCTCTCGTGCAGGTGGACCACGCTCGCCCTGCTGCCCAAGAAGGGGGACCTCCATGACCTTCGGAATTGGCGTCCCTTCTCGCTCCTCAGTGTGGACTATCAACTCATGGCCAAGGCCATCTCACTGAAGCTGGGTTCTGTGCTGCAGGACATGTTCCATCCCAACCAGACCTACACTGTCCTGGGCCACACCATCTTCGATAACCTCTATCTGGTCTGGGACCTCCTAGAGCTTGGGTGTAGCGATGGTCTGTCATTTGTCCTCCTGTCCCTGGATGAGGAGAAGGCATTTCACAGGATGGACCATGGGTATCTCCTGGGCATCCTGCAGGCATTTGGCTTTGGACCCCATTTCGTGGGCTTTCTCCAGGTGCTGTACGTCTCTGCACAGGGCCTGGTGAGGCTTCAACTGGATCCTGACCGAACCAATCAGATTCAGGCGAGTAGTACATGAAGGCTGCCCACTGTCAGGCCAGCTGTACACTCTGACCATCAAGCCCTTCCTTCATCTCATCTGCAAGAGGTTGATCGGGTTGGTGCTCTGGGAGACAGAGCTGAGTCTGGTCCTTTCAGCATATGCCAACAACGTACTCCTCACAGAGCAGGACCCGGGCGACCTGGTGTGGGTGGACACCTGCCAGCCCATCTACTCAGCAGCCTCCTCTGCCTGGGTCAACTGGGTGACGAGCTGTGGCCTGATGGTTGGGCCTGGGTGGCAGGCGAGTTCCCTCACACGTGTGCTTCAGGCTATCTGGTGGAGCGCAGGTCAACTGCTCTATCTGGGCATGTACCTTTCCACCACCCATCCTTCTCCCTTAGACAACTGACAGCATTTAGAAGGAAGGGTTTCTGAGCGGCTGCAGAGGTGGACAGGACTGTTGCAGTGCCTCTCCCTGTGAGGGAGCGCACTGGTGATCAACCAGCTGGTCCTGGCCATGCTCTGGCACTGCCTCAACACTCTGGTTCCTACCATGAGTTTTCTGGCCCACCTCCAGAAGCTCATTCTGGAGTTCTTTTAGCTGGGACTGCACTGGGTTTCTGCAGGGATCTTGAGTCTCCCCCTGGAGGAAGGAGGCAGGGTCTGTGCTGCGTCCACAGCCAGGTCCATGCCTTATGCCTCCAGGACCTGAAGAGCCTCCTTTATAGTATAGGTAGACCATCTTGGAGCGCACTGGTGCACACCTTCCTCCATTACCTCTGAGGGCTCCAGTATGACTTGCATCTCTTTTATCTCCATCCGAGAGGTCTTCCACCAGACCCCTCTGAGCTGCTGGTCTTCCACCATGACCTCATCCAGGCCTAGAGGCTGGTCTCAGCAACCAGGTCCGTGGCGGATGCTGAGGGGGCGGATCTCCTCATGGAGCCCCTGCTACACAATCTTTATCTCAATGTGCCACTGGCAGATTCCCTCCCAGCGTGCCAGAAGCTGGTCCTGGCAGGCATCACCACGTTTGGAGACCTCCTGGACTATGACTGGGGGGACTGGATGGATCCCCAAGCACTCGTTGGGTGCTTGGGGCTCTCCACCCCTTCAAATCTCCTGGTGCGTACTCCAGGAAGTGAGTGCCTACCTCGAGCGGCTCCTGCGAGAGGGAACTCCCTGCCCATCCCTCATCCTGGGCCCTCTGGACCTTTACATTGGACCCCTGCCACGAGCCTCCCCGGTGACCCCCTCCTCACACCCCAAGCTTGCGGCTGATCTGCTTCTGAACTGCACCCCAGGCACACTTGTACACACTTGTGCATCACACTCTCCATTTCCTTACCCTCGTGTCCCGCCCTTATAACAAGGTGTGGGACCTTTTACCAGCTGTTGAGGGTGAAGAACCCTAGTGGGCCAATCTGTATTCCACCTTGGTTTCATGGCCCACTGGGGATATTAGCTGGTGGCTCCTTCATGGATCCGTGAGCAAGGGTGTGTACCTGAGGTGCTTCACCCTCCCTTGTCCCTTTTGTGGCTTGAGGAGACCCTGGCATATGTATATCTACAATGCGCCAGGTTGAAGCCACTATTCCCCCTCATCTAGAACCTCCTCCTGAGATTTTAGCTGCACTTCTCCCCACACCTTCTGATCTATGCACACCCCATTCGTGGCCCCAGAACGTCGCAGAAGTTCCTTGTCAACCTCCTCCTCGCCTTGGGCAAGATGCCCTTCTGCAACACCAGGGAGAGGATGTTGTCTGAGGAGGTGCACTGGTACTGTGGGTCCTATTTCTGTTCCTCTTTCTGGTCACGTATCTTGGCAGATTTCCTCTGGGCCAAGTCCACTGACTTCTTTAGCCACTTTTGAGGAGCAGTGGATGCTGTCTGAGTTTCTCTGCTCATTGTCCCCTTCAGGTTCCCTCTGTTTAGTCCTGGGACCTTCACACGTGTTCCTGTTTCCTCATTTGTTGTCCCCCAACATCAGTTGAGTCCTGGGCTCAATAGTTCCTCTCCTTAGGCTGGGAGAGAGGCTTTTAACCATGGGCAGGCACATCCCAGAGCACAAATAGAACCACTCTCCGGCCACCCTCTGCCCTTGATATAGTAAAAAACATTGAGGCAGTTGAATTAAAACATTTAATTGAATGGATTTACATTACACAAGAAACATATGATTTCCCCCTTAATATGGTCCTCAGAGCTTTCTTCATTTCCTTATTTTTCAGGCTGTAGATGATGGGATTTAACATGGGGGTTAGGACGCAGTACTGGATGGATAATACCCTATCTAAAACCACTGAGGAGGCTGAGCTGGGTCTCAAGTATCTAAACAAAGCAGTCCCATAGTATAAGGTAACAACAGTGAGGTGGGAGCTGCAGGTAGAGAAGGCTTTTTGCCTGCCCTCCCCAGAGCGTATCCTCAGGATGGTGGAGATAATGTAGATGTAGGAGATGACAGTTGGGGGGAATGCAATCAACCCTAAAATTGATGCCAAAGTGAGAATTATCATTTCATTGATGAGGGTCTCAGTGCAGGAGAGGTCTAACAGAGAAGGAAGCTCACAGCTGAAACCGCTGACTTGGCTGGGCCCACAGAAGTGTAAATAGAACACAGGCAGACTGTTCAGCACTGAATTTACTAAGCCGATTGACCATGCAGCCCCCACCAACTGTCTGCAAACTCGTATATTCAAAGTGGTTGCATAACGCAACGGGTCGCATATAGCAACATATCGGTCGTAAGCCATTGCTGAGAGCATGAAAATTTCAGTGCAGCCTGTCAGAAGAATAAAGAACATCTGGGCAATGCAGCCATTGAAGGAAATTGTTTTCTTATCCGTTAGGAAGCTGTTCAGCATATTGGGGAGAGTGACTGAGGAATAGCAGATATCAAGGAAGGCTAAATGGAACAGGAAAAAGTACATGGGGGTATGAAGGTGAGGATCTGTCTTTATCATTAGCATAATCAGCATGTTTCCCAGCAGGGTGATTAGATAAATAGCTAAAAACACCAGGAAGAGGAAAGTCTGGAGTTCTGGATCATTGGAAACACCCGTGAGAACAAAATAGTTTATAGAAGTTTTGTTTTCCATTGATGTTCATTCAGCAAAACTTTGACCTGTAAGAGTAGAAAAAACATGTAAAAAAGAACAAACATAAGTAAAATAAATTTTCATTTTCAGGAAAGGATATATAGATAGGTCAGTAATTTTACATCATCGGGTGCAAAGTTTCCTTCATCATGCTTCACCAACACGCGCCACTCAAATTCTGCACTTGGAATTTAGACAAGCATTCTGCTGCCAACACATGAGCCAGAAAAGTAACTGGTTCACTTCAAAGTAAGGATAACTGTGCAGAAAAGAAGGGAAAACTTATTTTAGCCTCTTAAGTCAGCAGATCAGACCTTGATACACAGATCTGCTGAGTAAGAAGTGTCCCTTTTTCACAAAGAACCACTGTATGGCTTGTGTTCCCCATTTTTGAACAGATGTTGTTTTATTCCTCTTAGGGTGACCAGATGTCCCAATTTCATAGGACAATCCAATATTTGGAGCTTTTGCAACCTTTTCTTAATCCAGTGGCATTTGCCTCCAACCTCTGTCCCCTTGAGTTGCTCCTTCAAACATTTTTCCTCACCAGAGCCCAAGTCTGCCCTCTCTTGCTCACGTAAAATTCAATATTAACTTTAAAGAACACTCTACCTCTGTAAATGAAAGCAATTCTGCACCTGTTAATTTTATGTTACAATAGGGATTAAAGTAGGCGTTTGTGTCCTTCCAGACCTGAGAGTATTAAAGTCAATATGCTAGATGCACATATGGAAAAAAAACCAACCCCCCCCCACAGATCACTGAGTTATGAGCATATTGGATGAACATGGGATGGAATAACATTTGTAATACTATGGGCTTGGGTGAATCAAAAACAGTCTGAACTGATACCTAACATAATGTGTTTGTGCATAAGTAATTCTAACACTGCACATATGTGCGTGTGTGTAAATTGGTGAGTAAAAACAGTTTCACCCTACCCAGGAGTTGATGGAAAACACAACCACCCTATTCTGAGGGTCAGTGGAGCCATGCTGATTGACACCCATGGAATTTCGGTGACCTGATACCGAGCCTCACAGAATCTAACTTTTAGGAACCTAGAAAATCCCTAGGAGTCACAAAGCCTGTGCTAGGATCTCAGGCTTTCCACACAATTAATAGAGAGAGGCAGGTGCCTGAAGTGAGCTTTGCAAAAGCCAGTGTGCTAGAAGGCTCCTTGCCTAAGGGAGATGCTGAGGAGAGGTTTGTGTCCTAAGCCGTGCTGCTCTCAGGGATTTTGGTGCCTTCTCTACCCTTTGCAGCTGATGATTAAATCTCTCGTCTTGAAAGAATGGACTGTATGCTCTTAGGACAGAGCCTATGCCTTTTCATGGTCTTTAAAGCCATACTGATGACACGACATATCTATAACATTAATACCTCTTTCTTATCTAGTCCTTGTCACAACAGATCTCAAAGCACTTTGAAAAGGATGTCAGCATCCTCGTCCCCATTTTACAAAGAGTTTACTAAGATACTGAGCAATCCAGGCACCTAAGCTGCTTGAAAGATCCAGCTCAGAGCCACCGGCCGCAAAACCACAACACCAGTTTCCTGCAGCATCAAGCAGTGCTATATCTACTATATTACGCTGTCAGCCATTTTTAAACATTGCTTAAACTTTTAAACTTTGGCAGCTACTATTAGGCACTGAAAGATCTTTGTAGGCAATTCAGTAATTTGCCTGAATGTCAGAGATGCTAAGCCCTCACAGATTCGATGTCAATGGGAGTTCAAAATACCGATCATCTCTGACAAGCAGGCTACTCATTTAGGGTCATGGTGCAGTGATTTCATGGAGAAAATATTTTTGCACTTAAAATCTGTTTGTTCAATGGAAATCCAATCCGACAGATTTGATAGATTTTTAAACCTAAAGATATTTTCCAGCATTTAAAATCCAAACCCAAAAGCATGAACAATGTGATTTTTTTGTTTTGTTTTCAGATTTCTCAATCCAAACTTTTTTCAGAGGTTGGTTTTCTTTTTTCAACAAAAGAAATAATAAAAACAAATAAAACAGAAAACAAAACAACCCCTTCTTCAGAATTTTTTGCAACACGATTTCCTGTGAAAAACAACTGGTGTATTTTGGCCAGCTCCAGCTCCACTCATGCTGGTGGTGGCAATTGGCTGTTTTAAATACATGCTTTTGAATTGTCCTGGAATAAAGACTGTATTGTAACATGGTCTATATGGGGTTATTCACATCGGCAACAGAGCAAGCATTTGACACGGTTCAGACAAACCAGCCTTATTGTAGCTTCTTCTCTGCAAATGAATGGGTTAGACACTACACAGCCTTGCCCCTTGCTTAGTGATCTACACCTGTATTATAAAATGTACATAAGACACAGCCAAATCGGAATGTTAACACTTTCCACCCACTTTGAACAGAGTTATCCCCAAGTATCTGTTCTGACTATGACACAAGATTCTAGGCAGGGCCGAACCAAAGCTTCAGATCCTCGGTTCAATGGAGCTGCATTGACTTACTCACAACTGGGGAACCAACCCAGTTTATTTACCCAAAGGACATGGTTTTTGAAAATGTCTACTCACCAAAAAAGTCAATCCCCTCTTTGTGATTTCTGTTGGTTTTTGCTAGACATGGTATCACAGTCCAATAGTATACGTCAGCACAAAGGCAACAATGTGATAAATCATCCAGCCTTTTGTGTTAGGACAACCTCGTCTCAGCCATGATGAATCAGACAGACATCCAGCCAAACCTCCTAATTTAGGATATGATCTGAAGGTTGCTGAAGTCAGTGGTAAGGCAACGTACTTTGTTCTTTCTTGGCCATGCTTTCAGTCTGTAATAATCTTCCCATTGCTATGTGTGTGCAAGAGACACCTTGTTTATGTTTTAGGCTTTCTAGTCTTTGATCTTTAATTTTCCTGAAAATTAGGGGTTGTGTTATACAAATTCTATCTATCTATCTATGTATCTATCTATGTATCTATCTATCTAATCTCCATACATATCCCTCCCTTTCTTTCTCTCTCTGTAGCACAAATACAGTAAGTAAAAACATCAGGTACTCCTTACTCTGAAAAATCAGTTTCCTTGTGGGAGTCAATAAAATTTATATCAAATCATAGAATATAGTGCTCTGCTGCTCCTCCCCAACTGGAAACCAAGATCTTTTATTTTCCTGACTCTAAAACCAAGAGTTAATTATTTCTGAGGAATATAAATACAGTCCGATTACCTCTGGGGAATCTCTCTCTTGTTTAACAAGGTAACCGTCTGCTGGATCATTAGAGAATGAGCACTTTACAATGCATAATATGGCAGACTTAGAAAGGTCTATATGTCTTGCCTTATTTGTTTATTGATTCATCTACAGATCCCCAGATAATGTAAATCACTGTAGCCCCAGACAAGTCAATGACACTAGGCAGAAAATATAATCCCATGTTGCCTCTTTATAAATCCATGGTACATTTTACTTGATTGGAGCCAGGATACCATGTGATCTAGATCACTCTGTATGACTGTCAGCTTTGAAATGGGAATAGATGAAAGCAGACCAGGAAACTTTTAGTATGAGGTAGGGACAGTTAGTCTGCGGCATGCTATTGCTGTATAGATTTACATCATAGTTTGCTGTGCCCTAGTTGTTCATCTGGACAAGCCCTTAGAGTGAGGGGCTTAAAAAGTTCTCTCTGTTTAGCTTATCCAACAGAAAATTGAGAGTTGACTGGATTAAAGTGTAAAAGCACCTTCATGGGGAGGAAACACCTGGTATTAAAGCGGTATATAAGCTAGCAGAGAAAGCCAGAACAAGAAGTGAAACTGCAGCCAGACGTACTCAATATTTTTTACCATGAGGGCGATTAGTTGGTGGAACAAGCAACTGAGGGAAGTCAGAGATTCTTCCATTTCTTGATGTCTTCAGAGGAAGACTGGAAGCCTTTCTAGAAGAGATGCTTTAGCCAAGCATAAGTTATACTTTGGTGAAACGCAAGTTATTGGCCTCAATCTAAAGGTTCTCTGGGTGAAATGTAATGAATGGCCTGTTGCATTCTAGAGAATGTAAAGCCTTAAGCTCCATAAACGTATGTCACTATAAATTGTTCTAATTTTTCTCTGAACTTTCAGGTTCTGGATTTGCTGAGTGCATGGAAAACCAAATGACAGGGAATGAATTTAGTCTGTTGGGACTTTCCACAGATCCATGACTACAGACTTTGATGTTTAGGGTGTTTTTACTTATTTACCTAATAACACTGGTGGGGAATGTGGTGATCATGTGGGACTGATCCTCAACTCTCTACTCCCATGGACTTTTTCCTGTTCCATTTGTCCTTTGTCGTATCTGCTATTCCTCAACCATTGTCCCAAAGATACTGATGAACTCCTGGCAGCAGCGAAAACCATTTCTGTCAATGTCTGCATTGCCCAGGTGTTTTTCCTCCTTCTGGCTGGCTGTAGTGAAGTTTTCATTCTCTTAGCGATGGCTTATGATCGATATATATGCTCCATTGCATTACATAGAGACCACGAGGAAAAGAGTCCGCAGTCAGCTGGTGGGTGGTGCATGGATTGTTGGGTGTTTCTGTTTGTTGTTAAATACTCTTTCTGTGTTAAACTTGCACTTCTGTGGGTCTAATGAAATCAACCATTTCTGCTGTGAGCTACCTCCACTATTGATCTTGTCCTGCACTGAGACCTTCTTCAATCAAGTGGTGCTTCTTGCTTCTACAATGATATTAGGGTCAAATTCCTTCCTTCTCATGGTCTCCTACATTTCCATCCTCTCCACTATTCTGAAGATGCACTCCAAAAAGGGCAGGCATAAAGCCTTCTCCACCTGCAGTTCTCACCTGATTGTGGTCAACTTATAGTCCCTAGCTGCTTTTTGTCGTTATACGAAATCCATTTCAAGCACGTCTTTTCTAGTTCTAGACAAACTAATTTCCATCCAGTACAGTGTCTTAACCCCCATGGTAGATTGGCAAAGGCCCTAGGTTTTTTTCACCTTCCTCTGCTGCATGAAGAACAGGACACTTGATGGTGGATTCTTTGTACCTTGAAGTCTTTAAACCATGATTTGAGGACTTCAGTAACTCGTCATGGGTCAGAGGTCTATTACAGGAGTGGTTGAGCAAGGTTCTGTGGCCTGCCTGTGCAGGTGGTCAGACTAGATGATCATATTGGTCCCTTCTGACCTTAAAGTCTCTGAATCTAAGAAATTTTGGTTTTCCCTCAGAATACGGGGAATATTGAAAACAGAGCAAAAGTGACCGTTCAAAGTTTGTTACTGTTTTCCAAGTTTTGCCAGTAAGAATATAGCACCAAAGGATTGAAAGTGCTGCTTTCCGAAAGAAAGTAACGCTTCCACTTTCAAATGTAACATCACTCACGCTGAACTGTGTTGTTTGAAAATCTATAAAAGTGAGAGTTTTTTCCTCATTGTCTTTGGGTACAGTTGCATAACCAGAATTTCAACATTGTATGACTATAGTAAATCCACCTGATCAATAGCTGGCAGCTAATTTGAAAGAAGAATTTTTCTCTTGACTTAGTGATGTCTATACCAGGGTTTAACAACTTCTCTTAGAGGAGTGAAATTTTCCCACCCCTGAGCGATGTCACTAGGTTGATAGTCAACCTGTTTTAAGTCTAGACCAGGCCTTTGTTTCCCAAGTGGAAAAAGCTGGAAAATAGTAAAAAAGGGAGGGAAAGAGAGAGGAAGGGGAAATGTTTCACGTTTTAAAGTAGCTAGAGCTGTGCACAAATTTTCTATAGAAATAATTTTAAAAAAAAACCTCAAAGAAATCCAAAACCAGAAAATGTAGTTTCTGCAAAATCAAACCTTCCATAAGAAGCTGCCAAAAATTTTTGATTTTTTTATCCCAATTTCTGAAAAATAAAATTTCTTCTGTGTTGAACTGGCCAAACTGTTTCAGCACATTAAACTGAGTAGCAGTGTTTAATCTCATGCCATTGAATATTAATTTGTGTACACCTGACCAACTGCAGTACCTCATGAGAGTTGTAGTTCTGGTACTTGCAGTTTTCATTGGCCAGACACGGTGTCCCATGTCGCATAACTGAAATGAAACATTGTGACAACAGAATGATGCTGCCAAATTAAAATTTCTGATATTGTTCGTTTTGCATCAAGTTTCAACATTTCAACTTTTTATCCCTATTTCACATTGAAACAGATGGTGAAATAATGGAATTTCCCATGGGATGTAAATTCCAATTTTTGCTCAGCTCTAAAGTAAAGTAAAGCAAAACTTTCTACACTTAAAGGCTGTTAAACATTATCCTTTTTCTCTGAGAAAGTAGCAGCTGCAACACTGCAACTGGAAAAAGTTGGACAGCAGTAACAAAGTGTGGGAAAGTTCCCTCTGCAATTCTGTATACACTTTAAGATGATGTTCCAACATGAAGGATCGTAGATTCCAGCTCCTCAGCACTGTTCCTGGTGAGTCGTCTTATTAATGAAGAAACATTTTTCCTCAGTAGATCTCAAAGCACTTTACAAAGCAAGTAGGCATCATTAATCCCATTTTAGACATGAGGAAACTGAGGCATAGAGAAGTGAAGCAACTTGCCAAAGATCACCCAGCAGGCTTGTGGCAAAGCTGGGAAGAGAAACCCAGAGGTCGGAATAACAATCTACCAAAGAATTAAGTAAGGATTTCATGGTAATGATTTCCTTTATTGCCCTTTCCTTGAGCTGAATAGATTTTTTTATCTGGAAAAACTCAATTTACAGAGGGTTTGGGATGGTATTAAGGAAAATCTTAGCTCTTCTTTTGGGGAGAAAAGAGAAAATCTTAGTTTCAATGGTGCCGAGCTGTTGTTATTGTTGGAGAACGATACAAAAACAAAACAAACACTCATCAAAAGACTGAAACAAACTGCAAAAAGAGAAAAAAGACACCTACCGTCTCTTGTGCTGACTCACTCTTGCAACATCACTGGTAGAGAAACACAGGCCCAGCACATGGTCTGATCAGACACCCTGACACCGGGAAACTTGCACCAAGGCAGGCTATTTGGGAAACTTGCACCAAGGTCAGGCCATTTAAAGGGTTGTTTTTAGCTGCCTTTCTGGTCACAGGGCTACAGCACTGTCGTAAAGATTGCTACTGTCATGGTGGCTAAGCCAGACTTTTCCTAAACAAAAGATAAATGGAAAGAGGTAAGAGACAGAGAAGAAAAAAAGCAGGGAAGAAAATTGACACATAGGGGAGAGGTTGACAGCAGGAACCCTAGGTTAATGTTTCAGGTTTTGTCAGGAGTAAGCCAAAGGCAGTGGATTGGGGGTGATGGAATTGATTTCCTTCTGGCTGGCTGGTTTTGCTCAAGATACTTTTCTGAATATGGGAAAAAAGGCCTAAAGGTGTCCTGGTGGATCAAGGGCCTCAGGAGTTGTTGGGTTTGGCTGCCATAATGGTAAAGTTCTCTCTTTCCAGTCCACTCATGCCCTTGATCCCATGGAGCAACCACCAGATAAATAATATTTCAGAAGCTGCAGCAGCCTCCTCCCATCAACGTCCACCAATCATTTTGGTGATTTCAAACTGTAAAATTTCCATCCGTGTCAAGATTCTTTCGGCTCGTTTTCATGACAAGCTCTGAATTTACCAGAAGCCAAGGAGACCACTTAAAGAAGCCAGTTTGTACGGGTCTATTTGTGCTCCACTTTTGCTGACTTTAATAAACTTTTTTCTTTTCTCGTTTTACAGCGGGATGTAGTAAAGTCAGGCCAGATGGCTATTGGAGAGTATACCAGGGCCGGTATGTGATCCCTAAAATGCTAAAAGCCCTTTTCCCTGCAGGCAGGGGAGAGGTTACTGAAGGTTAATTACAGGCACCTGGACCCAGTTGAGAGCCTACCCCAGGTGTACTTAAACTCTGCCTTCCCTAAAGACTAGGGGGGAATATAGGGGAAGGAGAGCAAGGAGTTGCTAGGAGGTTGTGGCAGTGAGAGGAGGGATCCCCCTGGACTAGTAGTAGTGTTTTCTCTATAGCTGGAGAAGAGGAGCAGGAGAGACTCTGACCCCAGCCTTCAGGAAGGACTGGTGGTTCTCTGAGCCTCCAGGGCTCCACCACCACCCCTGCAGTCTTCGGAGGGAGCCACAGCAACATACCTCCTTGGGCTCTGGGTCACTTACACAGACTGGGAGCATCTGCCCCCCCTGTGGAGTTGAAGGGTGCCCGTCAGGCCTGAAGTAAGTCCTGCACCCAAATGCTCTGTGAGAGAAGGAAAAAGCTAAAAAGCTTGTCCGGCTTGGGTTGGAATTACCTCAGACCCTGGGCCAGAAGAGACTGTTGCCAGCTGGTGAGACCCAGGAGGGGGCTTGATAAACCACATGGAGTTCAAACTTTTGTTCCTTGCAAAATGTATGGACATTGCAACAGGACCCGGTTAATTGATTTCAGTGGAAATATGCTAATTTCTGCCAGTGTAAATCTACTCTTGTTAGCAAAGTTTACCCAGTGTTTGATGGATTCTCTCTCACTGGCAATTTTAAAATCCAGATGGCATTCTTTTCACCCTAAAAGATCTTCTCCAGTTCAAAGAAAAATGAAGTTGGGGAAGTCTTATGACTTTTGTCATGCAGGTGAGCAGAGTAGGTGATCATAATAGTCCTTTTTAGCTGAGTGCCTAAGCACTGGCCTATGAGATGTGCTGATATTGGATCATTGGTCTGACCCACTATGGCCATTCTTATGTTCTTATGATATGTAGCTCATAGGGCAAGTTTGCCCTCATTATACTCATTGGCTTGCCTTTCATTATATTTAAGGTGTAATGCAAGAAACCTACAACTTTGTATCCTGTAAGATATTAGCTGGAGCACAATATTTGGATGATTTAGTTGGGATTGATCCTCCTTTGAGCAGGGGGTTGGACTAGATGACCTCCTGAGGTCCCTTCCAACACTCATTTTCTATGGTTTGTGACAAGGTCAGGCCAGACGGCTATGCAAGGGTGCTGGAAGGCATGTATATTAGCCCCAGGCTCAGCAAAGCCCTATTTCCTGGGTGATTCAGCTGGGGCTGATTAGGCAATTAGGCCACCTGGGGCTGTTTAGGCCATTAGGACACCTGGGGCCAATCAAGGAGCCCCGCCCCAAACACTTAAAAGCCTTCAGTTCAGGCAGGCAGTTGTGGAGTGAGGAGTCTGGAGTAAGGAGGTGTGGAGTTTGGAGAGTAGAGGTTGGAGTTTACAGTTTATTGATTGGAGTTTACAGTTCGAAAACCTGCAGACTGGAGTTGGCAGTCTGCAGTTTGCAGCCTGCAATCTGCAGAAGCTTGGAGTTCCTACAGTTGCTGCCACAACACCGGAGGCAGAGGACCCAGCTGGGGAAGCAGGGAGCGGACCATGGACTGACCCAAAGGGAAGGTAGCAGGACTCAGGGGCAGTGCAGGCCCCGTCTCCTCCCCACCCCTCCGGCTCACCTTCCCCCAGCTGCACCACCGGCCGGGCCGGAAGAGCGCAGGACCCATGGGGCGGAGTACATCTACCTTTCCCCCCCCACCCTTACCCTGTTACAGGTTCTATGATAAGAGTGGTTAAGTAAACCAAAACCCTTGGCACAAATCTATGGTTACCTTTAGATTTTGGAAACTAAGAAGAGCTTGCTGAATGGTTGGAGTTATAATGTTCCGATCAGTGCTACCACAAGAAACATGAAAGTAATAACTGCAAATCCTCTTAAGCCAGGGGTGATGGTATGATCCTGTGCTGAAATGGTAGTTACAGGTATCTATATGTTAACCTATAGAACACGTACATCTCAGTATTACATGCGTGAAAAGACTAAATATGGGCGTGGAGCATGAGCAGATGATTCTCAGGATGTATAACTGGGCAATCACCATGTGGTCCGGGGCTGTTCTTTCCTTGGACTCCTCCATTGTTGTGTGCTTTTCTACTACTCAACCCTTCCACTCCTTGAGGAACTTGGACCATTGAACAATATGGCATGCCAGAGACATGGCTTGTCCTTTTGTCTCTTACCACCAGGTCCTCCACAAGGGCGTGATTATGCAATTCTAAGAGTTTATGCATAAAATGATACCCAAGTAACCTCTCTATCTCGTGGCTTCAATCTTTTCTCCATTATTGTAATAAAGATATTGAAGGTTTTATTTTGCAATCAATGTGAGTGTCCTTGTCATCCATCCCCAGAAGGTACTGAACTCGATAGTGTGAATTCTGTGTAGCCCGGTTCTTGGGGAAAAACCTTTGTATAGTCAGATCAAATGGGCATCAATCCAAACATTATTAGCCTTCAGATAGTTTCAGGCAACAGACAAGATCCTAGTTCTGCCACATCCTAAGGATATGCTCTAACCACTAGGCTCCAAACTCATTCTCATACTTATGCACTCTTGCTTGCTCAATCGCTCTCATTCTGTCTCTCTCTGGCACTTTGACTTTTGCAGTATTTCTCCAAAGTGGAACAGCTTCTGCAGGAGAAATTCAAGGTGCTCCTTCACTGACTGTCCCCATTGCTCACTAGAGCACTCACCAGAGCTGTGCAGATTCCCAGTCATAGTCTGTCAGCCAGAGGAGAGACGTGAATCATTGTCTCCCCCACCCCAGGTGAGTGCCTTCACCACAGAGGTCAAAGCTATGAGGGAGTTCCTTCCCCACAGGCTTCTTGCCAGAAATATCACCCAGAGAAGGCCCACAGCTGAGAATCCCAAGCCAGCATACGTGTCTCCTTCTAGCCCAGATTTGGCACCAAAGTCTCAAGAGAGTCTTTGACATCTCCCATTGGCAAGCATAGGTAGGAAGCTGCATTGTGTGGATCCAGTTGTTAGGCCCCTACCTCCCCATTCATTCATTGTGTGAGTGCCTGACTCAGGTTTTGTGCATCCCAGTGATGTTTCTAGGTGCTCCAAAGTTCGATGTACAATGCTCAGTTTTGCAACACCCTTTGTGAATCTAGCCCTTAGTGTGAATGGAAATCAAGACCGTTAAATCGGAATTCTTCAGTCATTTGCACCATCAGAATCCTTTCACATGTGCTTTGCATTCCTGATTAGATTCTCTTCTCACGTCCAGTGCTTTGAATCTGAAATAGCATCAAAGCAAGCAATGGACCCAATTCTCCAACATCTTACATCTCATGTTGGCGCATACATCTCATCTACTCTGGTGTGAAGCAGCTGTAGGTGACAGGAGAATCTCGGTGACTGTGCATGCTAAATGGCTTACACAAGTAAGTTAGAGGTGAATCATGTTCACTGAATGATGGGCAAGTTCTTTTCCAAATGGTCCATCCATAAGCGTATCTGGACTCCTGCTAACCCTGACAACATGAGCATAAAATATTGGCCAGCCCTTAGCTACTCCAATTCAGTGCACCTCCATTGAAATCAATGCAGTTATGAGATTTGCACTGGCAGAGAATTTTGCTCATTCGGGTGCTACAAATCCATGAATGTCCACTGGACTGGGGGTGGACATTCCAGCAGGATGGTTAGAGATCCCAAGGGCTTGAGCGAGGCTATGGCTAATCTTCAGAGGAACAACAGAACCTGTGTGGGCTAGGTGGGGAGTGTCTGTGTTGCCTGTGGTTGGTGGTGTCAGGGAGATAATACACAGCGGGCACAGGCAAGGTTTTCTCTGACTAAGGGGCAGATGGTAGCGAGTTGCTTCATAACCCTGGGGGCCCTCGAGGAGATTCACAGCCCTACAGACAAGTGAGGCAGAAGAACACCTATATTCTCCTGCTTCTTGAATTTCATTAGGTCTAAGACATGAACAGATGTCTTCATGCCCCTAGGTGCCTACAGAACTATTTCTCCAAAAACATAGTTGCTGAGTGAGTTTATGAGCCTGCAGATTTTCAGCAGCATCTCACCACGTTTTCTTGTTTTCTTTTCTTTTCTTGAATACCAGTGGTGCTTGATTCTGGGATTTAGGCACCAAAAGTGTCAGTGAGGTGCCTAAGTCCCCTTGTGACGCTAGCATCAGGCTGTTTTACACCACTCCAGGAAGATAATGGCACCTCAAAATGAGTCTAAAGGCTTGTCTTCATGTGCGGCACTACAGTGCATGGCGTTGATTGGAGAACCTCTACTGTCAACATAGAAGTCTTATTGGCAGTTATGTCGGCCTAAACATAACTTACTCCTCTTTTAAAGCCCCTTTCCACTGCCACAGTGATGCAAAGCTCTGTGGGTTTAAGTGAGAATTAGGCTCAATATTCCCATTTAGCAGAGTTGTACATTCATAGATTCACACATAGTAAGGCCACAAAGAGCCACTGTGATAATCTAACCTGACCTGAATAACAAAGGCCAGGGAACTTCCCTGAATTAATTTTTGTTTGAATGAGAGATGATATTTCAGCAGAAAACACCTAATCTGAATTTTAGAATTCCCCATTAGGGAGAAACCAAGGTAAATTGACCAAAAAGACAGGATTAGATCCACACTGATGTAAATTGGCACAGGTCCATAGACATTAGTGAACTGGATCCTGTTGATCAGAGTCATGTACCATAAAATTTGCAAGGAAAAAAAATTGAACGCACTGGTTGTGTCCAGTTTTGCACTTCCCTCCTCCCCGTTTTGGACATATTGAATTAAGTCCAGTGGAAGACAAAAAAAATTATTAGGGGGCTGGGGCATGATTTACAGGAAGAGGCTCAGGAACTGGGCTTGTTTAGTTTGCAGAAGAGAAGAGTGAGAGAGGGATTTGATAGCAGCCCTTCAACACCCTGAAAGGCGGTTCCAGGGAGGATGGAGCTAGGCTGTTCTCAGTGGTGGCAGATGACAGACCAAGGAGGAATGTCCTCAAATTGCAATGGGGGAAGTCAAGTTTGGATATTAGGAAAAAAAATTTCATAAGGAGGTTGATGAAGCACTGGAATCAGTTACCTAGGGAGGTGGTGAAATCTCCGTCCTTAGAGGTCTTTTAGGCCGAGTTTGACAAAGCCCTGGCTGAGATGATTTAGTTTGGGTTGGTCCTGCTTTGAGCAGAGCGTTGGACTAAATGACCTCTTGAGGTCTCTTCCAACCCTAATCCTTGATTCTATTAAAAAATTGAGTTTGAAAGTCAGAAAAAGATGGACACACATAGACGGTACAAAGTGGCATGTTGATGTGAAAGGAACTGCGCTAAGTGTTCTCGTAAGCTGCAAGTAAATTCATGGATAGTCATGCAAACAAACCCAGGAATTCTAGAAATTAGTGGAAATGGTCATGGTTGAAATCACTTAAATGATGGGTGAATGTTTATGTGAGAAGGCTGCTGCAGCTTCTGCAATTTTACTGATTTTGGGGGTCACTACATATGGTCAGAGAGTGATGGGTGGACTTGAAGGAGGGAGTTTTACCACTGTGCCTTCACCATACCAACTGCTATGGTCCTGGGATGTCCTTTGTCTAGATTCTGAAAACCGTTCCAACAAAACTGGTCAGACAGATGGAACCAGTTGACATTACCTATACCCCCTCCACTGGTTTTGCTTAAACCCCAAATAATATCTGGAATATGAACTGTGGGCATTTGCGGGTACTCCCTTCCCCAGTGCCATACCCCTCCCCCCTACCCCTCCTTTGTGTTCTGGTTCCTTCCAAGACCTTCCCCAATTCTTTTATTCACAACACATTGTCCAGTTCTGGGGTAACACTTACACCAGTTCTCTGGGATCCAGAAACTCAGTTCAGCTCCAACTCATACGTGAAGTTTCTATATTGTGCATGTAACTTCTCTATGTCCATGATAGCCAGGACGAGATACAAGGGTTTATGTAAAGAGTGATGGCACAAATCCTATTCATGTCACATACAACAGAATTTATATACATGTTTACTAGCTATTAACATATATCCTTCTTAAATCTACTTGGATGTCACATCCTAGGGACCATGCAAAGACCATTAACTTCTTTGTTCACCTTATCTACATTTCAGCGTTATCAATTCAAGGTATTTCCGCTGTCTACAACTAATCCTAAAATAATGTCTCCAACACAATACCCACTCCCGGTAAACAGAGGATTACCATATAAAAATCTCTGTATGGCTAGAAGAAAAGGGAATAAAAAATTGCTGACATTGTTGCTTAATACTTTATTTTTGAAAAAAATCAGAAGTTGTTTTGTTTGTTTGTTTCATTGTTTTCCTTGCAGTTTAATAACAGCTTTAAAAGTTATTTAATGGTGGAGGTTATAAAATGAGTCAGCTGCAATAACTGATCATGAAACCCCTGACCTCAGTGAACTATTTCTTATGGTAACAGTGAGCAATGGTTTCATATCCCCTCCATCACTGGAATTGAGTCTTTGACTTCTCAGCACAACAGATCTTTTGGAAAGCCTCAATTTCTCATGCTGAGAGAGTATTTTACTATTAGATAAAAATGTATTCTGATAAACATTGTTTTGTTAAAATCTCTGAATTTAGTCCACGACACACAGCCAGGTGGCCTCCAGATCTCAATATACATATGTGACTGAAATCTTGGGCGGGTTATGTCTAACAAGAAATTAGAGAATAGATTGAAAATAAGTTTTATTTTTTATCACATATATTCATTGAGGATAAAATATGAGTGTGATTCAATGAGAATGCATGCAAAATAATTTGCTACAGAATGGTACAGATTTTTATAGCTATTTAGGCACCTGATGGGCTATTCAGAGGCATCTAGACACCCAACACCCATTGAAACCACTGAGTTTTATGTTTTAGGAACATACTATTAGATACTTAAATACCTTGAAAATTCTGACCCAATGTGCTTTGTTCCAGTGAATATGATTCAACAGAGGTCCACTGATTTTATTGAGGCCCATAACCCTCCTAGGGTAAATCAGGAATTGTCCTCCTACCATCAATATAACTCATTATCTGTTGTTATACATAATTTTTGTTCTATTGAAGTGAATGGATCACAGTACAAATGTATGTCTATTGAAGTCCATAGTTTTGCAACAATTTAGACCGCCTGTGGACCTGACTTAAAAAGGACAAGGCAGGTGGAAAAATTACTATTTCATGGCAAATAGAAAGATTTTCCTAAAGGCTATTTTGACATCCCTGTTGCGCAGACTGTAGATCAGAGGATTCAGGATGGGAGTCACTAAGGTGTACATTAGAGCCACCATCTTATCCTTATCCAGTGTGTAACTGGAGGTTGGCCGGATGTAGGTGTAGATAATGGAGGAGTAGAACAAGGTGATTACGAGCAGGTGGGAGGAACAGGTGGAGAAGGCTCTCTGCTTCCCTTTGGAGCCCCGGATTTTCAGGATGCTCATGATAATGAAGCTGTAGGACACAGTGGTCAGCAGGAAGTTCCCCATGGCCAAGAAGATGTCTGCCATGACCATCATAATTTGGTTGAGGTAGATGGAGCTGCAGGACAGTGCAAGGATTGGTGGGAACTCACAGAAGAAATGTTTGATGAGGTTGGGTCTGCAGAAATCCAGGCGCAATATGAGCAGTGTATTCACCAATGAATTTATGACACCAACTGACCAGACACCAACTGCTAAACTGATGCAAATTCTCTTGCTCATGAGATTGATGTAGCGCAAGGGGTGGCAGATGGCTACATACCGGTCGTATGACATGATGGTGAGAAGCAAGAGCTCCGTCCCCCCTGAAAAAGTGAAGGCAAAAAGCTGGGCTATGCAGCCTTCAAAGGAGATGGTTTTTTTCTCCTGCATCAGGTTTTCCAGCATCTTGGGCAGAACCGAAGAACTGCACATAATATCGAGCATGGCCAAGTTGGCGATGAAGAAGTACATGGGGGTGTGCAGAGGTGGGTGGAGGACAATAGCTACAATGATCAGGGAATTGCCTAGGATGACAGCTGCATAAAGGCACAGCAATAGCCCAAAGAAGAGCCCCTGGTGATGAGGATGATCGAAGAGTCCTTGCATGATGAACTCAGTCACCCTGGTGTGATTATTCGGTTCCATTGTTTGAGTGTTCCTTCTGTAGGAACAAAGATTAAAGATGCTGTCAGGTGTTGAATCACAAACTACAGTACTGTGGCAACTGAAGTATCTAGACAGACAAGTAGTGAAAGACAGAGAGAGATCTTGTCACACTCTACACAAAATATGAACAAACACAGCTTCATTAAAATACGTTAGCACAATAATCTGTCTGAGCTACTGAATCTCTATTTTCCCAGCATTTGAGTAGAGAAGGGAAAACAACATTCCTGATGTCTTCAAATAATAGTTCATGAAGTCATTTGGACTCTTTACATAAATGGCATGAGACAGGATTTCAGATTTTGGTCTCAAAATCAAACACCAGAAGAACCAAAATTCTACTTTTTAAACTAATTTCACAAAATATATCTATTGCAATATATGATACTATCAGTGTATATAACATACACAAGATATATACTACAAAACACAACATAATAATATGTTATTTACATAGAGTCAAGATGCATAATAAAATAACTTGAATTCCCTTTAACACATCCTTGTGTAAATCAGTTGCAACTACATTGCAGTGAGTGAAGCTGACTCTCCACTCACCAGATCTGTACTGGTATACAACTTGTGTTAAAGCGAATTGGAAGGTTCCTGCCAACTTTTTATTTTGATGATAAGCTACTTAGCAATATATTACTGTGTTATTTCTTCTCCTGATTTTCCTCTCATGCCTGCTGCAGGAAATCGGTACTCTCTCAGCTGAAGTCAGTGGATTTACTGAATTGTAAAAATGATGAAAATGAGAGGAGCATTAGGGCCAACCAATGTAACAAATAATAAGATTATATTAATTTTCAAATTTCTTATTATAGTAATTAAAAAAATTGTCACTCTTTCCATCATGTTTCAAATTTGATTGCAAATTTTTAAGGGCACAGACAATAAAGTGTGAATCTTCCAGTCCTTGTATCTATGCTACAACATTATATCTCTATTGACTTTAGATTCAACTACAATAAAATTCAAAGAAACTCCACTGATGTATGTGAATTTTCATCAGATTTGTATTAATCAAATTAAGATCAAAATATGACCGTAGATTCATAACCATAATTGTGGAAACGTGTATTCCTGCAACACACATTTAGTCAAGTTAAAAAAAATAAAACAAAACATAAATTAAATTTAGCTTGATTTTGAAAAGTATATAAAGGAATTAATCACTGAAAATTCACTGAAAACTCACTGGGTTTTCTTGGCTAACACATTTAGGAACTTTGAATTACCAGCCAAGAAAGTCAGAAAGATTTATTTAGAAGCAATAATTGTGAGAAAAGTAGAAAGCAAGGAAGGAAGAAAGAAACAAGCAAACAAACAAGGAAAAGGAATATTCTTACCTTTCATTCAATCCTCAAATGCAATTGACCCAACCATAATTTAAGTACAACTTCTGAGTGAGTTATGACTTCTTGTGGACAATTATTTTTCATATCTTGTAACCAACTGTAGGGAGATCTTGCATCCCTTGTGAATATGGACAAGAGCTAATTCTCAAACAAGGCCCTGAAGGAGAAGGTAAATGGGAGTCACTTAAATTAGTGCAAACAAATGTTCTACATCAAGTTGAGAGAATTCCTCTTGCCATTACATCAAAAAGGATATTCTGAATTTTCCAGAAGAAAACATAATTTCCATCAGTGTATTTCTTTCTGAACATAGTGCTACCAATAGAGATGGATTCCATATTAATAAGTGAGGGTGAGTGTATAAACTCTCAGGATGAAATCATGGGCCCATTAATGGGCTTCAATAGGAATGTTGACCTTAGGTTCAACTGGACCTGGATTTCACCCTCAGACTTCCACTATCAGTGATGCTTAGTCCACACTGAATCATCGGAGATGTCTGTCTCTGATAGAACATCTACAACGTCTTCACTAATACAATTTATGGGCAAGCTTCTGATTACATTGAGTATTATCTTACTTCCCATTGCTCCTGTGAAGTCACTGGGACAGATCTTCAGCCTGTGTAAATCAGCATAGCTTCATCACCATCAATGAGACAGTTCCAGAACTAGTGTAAATCAAATTAGTTCTGTCAAAGTCAACAGACCAGCCTTGTACAGCAACCCCCATTAGTCTTGCCTACTGGCAACAGTTTCCTTTGGCAGTGGGGCCTCAGGTAACTCTGTCCCAATCTGGACATGTCTTTTGTCTCTTCCCCTTGGCACCTCTCTCATGGATCATTTGGTGCTGCCTTATCTCAGGCCTGTGGAGTGTCCCTCAACCACACAGGGGAGAGGCGGATAGTCCCAGTATGTGTATATAACCCAGAGCCCATGGGGGTACCTTTCTGTGGCTCCTTCTATGGCAGTAGAGGTGGTGGTAAAGCCCTGGAGGATCGGAGACACACCGATCCTTCCTGCAGCCTGGGACCAGGCTTTTTCCTTCTCTGCTTCTCTGGCTGCAGAGAAGCACTGTCTCCAAGTCTGGGGGGTTCTCTCCTCCAGTTGCCACAAACCTTCTGTTAGCTCCCTTCTCCTCTGTTCCCCCCTCCCTCTAGAGGAGGCAGGGTTTAAGGAGGCCTGGCCTAGCCCTTAATTGGGTCCAGGTGTCTCTAACTGACCTGCAATAACCTCACTTCTGCCAGCAGAGAAAAGGGCCTTTAGCAGTGTAGAGCTCACATACCTGCCCTGGCAAACCCTTTTGTAGCTGTCTGGCCTGACTTTACGACACCATATTCCCAACTGGTATAAATCGGAATAATTCCTTGAAAGCCAATGAGGGAAACCATCAAATCTCCATTGATCTTGCTCCGTTTTGCAGAAGTTGAAGATTGAAAGGAGTTACACAGGTGTCACTGCATGCAAACGCTGAAGGTCATGAAGTTGTTGACCTGGTAATGAGAGCCAAATTTGATTTATAGAATATTCCTGTGTTGGAAAGAAAGTTCATATTGAGTTTGAGATCAGAGAGATTTTTCAGGAGTAGAAATTAAAAGGGGGGAAATTTTAACTTCTATAGACCCAATTACAGCCAAGCACTTAAGCACATGCCTGACTCTGAGCATAAGAGTTGTCTCCTGGGATCAGGGACATAAATGAGATCCAAATGTATGGTGGCATTTATTTATGGAAACCCATTGTGTCAATTAAGCAAAGTGGAGAGTCAGAAAAAAATGACATGGTCTTTCTTTAATTTTTTTTAACCTAAGTCCGTTGATTAAATGGGACTGCTGCCGCATGAACTGCAGCCACTCAGCACGACTGCTGCCACTTGAACTGAGGCTTCTAGATGGGACTGCTGCCACTTGAACTGAAGGTACTAGGCATGACAACCACCATTTGAAAGAGGCCATCAGAGAGGAACCCCCTATGTCATGCCCCAACCACAATTGGCGGAGAATGCGGGAATTGTGCTCCATGTCTGTGGGAAGACCTAGAAAGGAAATGGGAAAAGGCAGAGGAAACAGAGTCTCTTGAAAGCAAAGAGGGCTCAAGGGAGGGGGAGCTATGGAGATAGAGAAGGTGCTAAACTGGCTGGTCAACAGTCAGCAACAACAAGCAGAACAACAGTAGCTTCAACAACAGCAGTTGTTCCTGCAGACAGTCACTCATTAACACAACAGGCTGCACAACAACAAAAGCAGCAACAACAACAAAAAGGCTTCTCTGGGAGTTGGTCACTCAACAACATGAACAGCAACAACATCTGGTCCAGTGAGTAGCCACTCTACTCCAACCACAAGGGGCAAACGTCAGCTTAGGGGCAAAAACACCAAGTCCCGTTGTTACAGGTAACCAACTGGTGAAACTGATGAAGATGGGCTCTGAAGATGACTTGAATGTGTTCCTGGTCATCTTTGAGAAGGTAGTAGCAGCAACCTGATGACCCCCAGAGCACTGAGCCATCTTACTACCCATGTATCTGGTGGGTCTGGCCCAGACCATTTATTGGGGCCTTGACCCAAAAGGAGGCACAGGACTATGCCAGGGTTAAAGCTCCCATCCTGGGTGTTTTTACATCACCCCTGACACCCACCACCAACATTTTCACCAAAAAATATTCCCCATTTGGGTGCCCGATCCCAGGCCATGGCCCAGTGCCTCAAAGAACATTGTCAGTGATGGTTGCAACCAGCAGGGCAGTTGGGGGAACAGGCAGTGGAATAGGTGGCCCTAGAACAGTTCATCCTGATACTCCCAGCAAAAAGTAGAGAGTGGGTCTTGCAATACTGGCTTGGAACATTAGCAGAGGTGGTCAACGTGGCCGAAGACTTCTTGGCTATCAAAGGCACCATGGGAGTGCCCACCCACTCCAGGTGCCCTAGGATCAGGAGCAGCATGCTTGAGGAGTCTTGAGGCTACCAGGGACAACATGCACCTGGGGAACTGGTCTTAGACTCTGATTCATGCTGCAATAGTGGCCTGAACCTGACCACAGGCACAGGGGTCAGGACAGTGGAGAATCCCAGGCCCTTGTCCAGCACAAAAGAAGAGGCCTCTCACCAGTCCCAGATGGCATGAAGGGAAAGAGTTAGCCCACCAGCTGGCTTCAGTTTTTCCTGTGGACAGCAAAGCCATTACCACTAAGAGTGTCCCTTTATGGATTGTTCATAAGGAAAGGTGTGGACAGTAGACAGCCAAGCCAGGTAGAAAGAGGCCACCAAATAGACAATTCTCGTGTGGGCTGTAGCCACATCATGGTCCTGAGGTAGCTAGCAGACACAGGAAATGATGTAGACATGGTTTACCTCCAGTGCTTCCACGTGGACATGCACCCATATCCCATGAGGGCAGTGGAACTCAAGATGAAGGGGCATGTCAAGAAATGGGTTGGGGTCTCACAGAACCTTGTGTGAGTCTGAGTAAGAATCTGGAGGAGTTCAGTGAGATTGTGAAAGTTTGGGGTGATGGGCCCTTCTGGGAAGAAGGAGGTCCCCAAGGGAAGGATCTAGACCCTCCAGATGCAGGGGACTTGGATTGAGTAAGGGGTGACGATGACCCCGGAGAAGGACGTTCCATCCAATAGCTGCCAGAGGGGAGGCAGGTGGTTCCCATCCCCTAAGACTGGGATGAGCTAACTAGGGAGGTGAACTTTATCAGTGCCCAGAAGGAGGACCCAACGTTGAGCCAGTCCTATGAACAGTCACTGGCATAAATGGGGAGGTAATTAACCCCCACTTGCAGTAGTTATGGCCCCATTTTGGACTTCACGGGGAAAGACTGTATCAGGTGATCTGAGATACACAGATGGGTGGGACCCAGCTCCTGGTCCCCAAGAGGTTCTGGTGTCAGGTGTCACAGCTGGCCTATTGGATACCCCATAAACTGTCTGAGATAGGATTTCAGAATTTGATCTCAAACTCAATCAAACACCAGAAGTTTTATTAATACCCGAGATTCCACTTTCAAAACTAATTTCACAAAATAGATCTGTTGCAATATAAGACATCTTCAGTGTACACAATATACACAACTTATATACTAAAAACATAACATAAAACATTGCTAGTAAGATATAGGTATATTTAGGTGGAATGAAGATGCACAGTAAAAGAACTTTAATTCCCTTTAATTCAAGCTAGTGTAAATGAGAATAAAAAATAAAATTAAATTAACAAAATAGTGTAAAAACTCAACAGCAATCAGTGCGGCTGATTTTCCACTCACTGTACTGGTATACAGCTTCTGCAAATGAATGGAGAATTGTGCCCTTCAAAATTTTATTTTGATGATACGCCACATGGCAATATATACATGTTGCTTTAATATTAAGAATATCATCCAAATATATTAACAAGTACTCCCTACTGCATTACAGTTACGTCTCCCTTTACTGTCTTCATATCTCTTTAGTCTTGTTACTCCTTCACTGCTTCTCCTGATTTTCCTCTCACTCCTGCTGAAAAAAAACAGGAGTATCTCCATTGACATCAGTTGACATCCATTGACATGAGTTACTGAATTGTAAAAATGATGAAAATGAGAAGAGCAACATGATCAATAAATCTATCTAATCATGAGGTTTGATTAGAATAATTTTTCATATTTAAGTGATTTAAAAAATTGCCACCCTTTCCTTCACATTTCAGATGAGATTGCAAACTTCCGTAGGCACAGACAATAGGTTGTGAATCTTCCACCCCTCATAACAATGTTACAACATTAAATCTCCATTTACTTTCGATTCAACTACAATAAAATTCAAAGGAACTCCACTGTTGTATGAGAATTATAATCAGATTTGTACTGGTCAAATGGAGATCAAAATATGATCTGAGATTTGTAACTACATTTGTGGAAATGTACATTCCTGCAAAGCACATAGTTAGCCAAATTACGGAAAAAAAAAATCAGAACACACATTAGGTTTAGCTTATTCAGAAGTGTATAAAGGAATGAATGACTCAACTCTCAGTGAATTTCACATTTAGGAACTTTCATATTCCAGTAAAAAAAAGGGCAGAAACATTTATTTAGAACCATGACTTGCCAGAAAGCAAGAAAACAGACAAGCAAGCAAGCATGCCAGCCAACAGAATATTCTCACCTCTCAGTCGATCCTCAAATACTATCAACAAGACTATAATTTAAATGCAGACTCTGAGTGAGTTATAACTTCTTGAAGATGAGTGTTCTTCATATATAATAACATTCTGTGGGGAGATCTTGAATCCCATGTAAATGTGGACAAGAGTTAACTCTGAAACAAGGCTTCAAAGGGGAAGGTAAAGGAAAGTCACCTCAATCAGTACAAATACATTTTATACATTAAGTGAGAAAATTCCACTTGACATTAGGTCCAATTTTATATTCTATTGAATTTTCCAGAGAGAAAATGTCATTTCCACCAATATATTTCTTTTTGAACATAGTGCTACCAATGGAGATAGATTCCATATTAATCAATGAGTCTGCATGTGTAAATTCTCAGGGTAAAATCCTGCCTCCTTTGATGGGCATTAATAGGAATGTTGACCTTGAATTCAATGGGGCCTGAATTTCACCCTCAGGCTTCTTTGGCTATCAGTGATCTTTAGTTCTCATTGAATCATCTGAGCTGACTCACCCTTCTAGAAT
This sequence comes from Mesoclemmys tuberculata, assembly GCA_007922155.1. NCBI lineage: Eukaryota > Metazoa > Chordata > Testudines > Chelidae > Mesoclemmys > Mesoclemmys tuberculata. The sequence goes on along the minus strand of ML675636.1, from coordinate 2,648,303 downwards.
GTCATCAATGTTTTCACTAAGACATTTTTTAGGCCAACTTATGATAATATTGAGTTAGTATCTTACATCTCCACTGGTCCTGTGAAGACAATGGGACAGATCCAGCTGGAGTAAACTAGTACATTGACAGAAAAAGAAACAGACAATCAAAAAGAATTATGGTATTTTTTTTTTATAAAACATCAAGTCTTAAGTAAGGATTTCATGGCAACATTTCCCCATTATTCCCTTTCCTCTTATCATAGAATTATAGAAGATTAGGGTCAGAAGGGATGGATGGCCTACACTGGGGGTTTTGTCAGCATAGCTGCGTTGGTCACAGGTGTGGGGTTTTTAAGTGTCGACTAGGCCTTAGAAAAATTGTGATAAATAGATGTTCAAAATGTTCTTTCAGCTTGGAGTCCCCTGACTATAAATTAATTTTGTAACCCCCCCTTAACCCCAAATGACAAATTTAGGAAGGTTTTCATAGCTACTAATTCACTGACAGATTGATTTGTGGACAACATTTTCAAATTTGCATGACTAAGGCTTAAAATAATAATTTGGCTGGGATTTGCAATGGAACCCAAGGGAACTGGACACTTGAATCCTAATGACTCTCAGCGGAGTTTGGGCATCTCACTTCTGTCATCTCCTTTCCAAATGCCAGGCTTAGCTCTTCCATGGCACTTTCATGGTTCTCCAAGCACCGTGTGGATGTGCGTGTGGGTGTGTAACGTGTGTGTGTGTTTCACTGCTGGCCCCTGCAGGGAACATGGAGATCTGTTCAAATCTGTTTTTATGTGTGACTGCTGGCCCCCGCTGGAGGGACTGAGGCCTGATCAGTGTGTGTGTGTGTATTTCACAGCAGGCCTCTGCAGAAGAGGATAAGACCTGCTTAGTGTATGTGTGACGGCTGCCCCCGGATGGAAGGAATGTGGGTGAATGTTTGTTCTGTGGTTTTTTTGCTGCTGCCCCCGCTGGACTGTATGGGATCTGCTGTGTGTGTGTGCGTGAGCATTTGTACCCTCTTCGGCCAGGCCTGCAGACTCCTGTGCTGTCAAGGTTGTGTGCCGACACACCTGGGGTACTGGGGCAGGGGCGGGTCCCAGCCATGCTGTATCCAGAGAGCTCTGTGCTGGGAAGGCAGCAACGGGGCAGGGCTGCACGTGACTAGCAGAGAGTCAGGATGCAGGGGAATAGCCAGCGTTGGGTGTTTGGGGTTGGATGGCCAGCACAGAGAGTTGTAACTCCTGATTGAGGGATATCGGTAGAGCTGGGAAGTAGTTAGAGGACAGCAATAGTGGGGGCTTTATAGGCAGTGAAGAGAACCCAGGATGGAGATAGAAGGGGGCTGCGGGTCAGGAGTGAGGGGCAGTGGCAGAGCCGTGTGAGCCCAGAGATGGACTAGCATCATGGGGAGGGGGCTGCGGGTCAGAACGGAGGACACCGGCCGAGCTGGGGATCACAGATGGGACAATGAAGCCTGTCACAACCCAGGTGCATTGGCTGATCTCTGTCACTGAGGCCTAGAAACCTGGAACTGCCTTTCACTCACTACGGCTGGGCCCTGCTGCCTTGGCTAATCGGGTGGGACTCTCCGGTTTGTTTATGTCCATTTCACGGCACTGTGCCCACCCCATTACTGTTTCTCGCTCTTGGGGACTCTGGTGCATTTTGCGAATGAAGGAATCACCTTTCACAGCAGCTGGTGTAACTGGCTTGACCCCTTTCCCTTTACACATCAGGGGCTGCCTGACATAGGAACAGACACTCCATTGCTTTGTCTAACTTTAATCCATGCTTCTGACTTTCTTTTCTAATCAGCCCCAATGGGACTGCTGCCGAGACCTGCATTTCCCAACGTTTCCATTCTAATGGCCTGCCAGGGGACCTATTAATACGACGAGTAACGTTGTTTCTGCTGCTGACCTTTAATTTCTTGAGAGGTTTGTCGGATCCCCAGGCACTGCCCAGGTCTCAGCAAAGCGTAACGTTTCTCAGAGTGCTGATTAAGACATGAGAAGTTATAACAAGCTGTGAGTCCTCCTGTAAATCCCTATAGAGCCACTGGCGCTGCCTGGCTAATTGGAGAGATTTCTTTTTACTAACTGTGTTGCTAAAGGAGATTATTTTAATGAGCACATAATGAAGCAGGTCTTTTTAACTGATTTTTATTTTTATCCTAAGTGAGAGTCAATGAAATTAATGTGTTTCAAAGGTCACAGATCAGCATTGCTTCCCGCTGGGGATCTGTTACTGCAGATCTGTGATCAGACGTGTAGAAACAACGGCATCCTGAAGGTCAAGCACTTTACACACTATAGACAAACTCTTCATTGCCTCTTTTCTCATCAGCTACGACTGAGACAGCTCTTGGTACTGTCTATTCCCTTGCCACTGCTGCCCTTAGCAGATTTTTACAGTCACACAACAAGCCCTTTATCAGCTCCAATTCCCACCTGCTTTTCCTGTAAAACTAGCTGCACTCAGAGTCAGAAGGAATATTTTTTTTCTGATTACTAATAATCATGATATATTTTTACATTGACTTAAGTGCCCAGGATTGTGAAATACACTCACTCATTGGTCCCTGCCCTCTGAAGTCCATTTCCCAGAGGGATGGGGCCATTAGCAGTAGATAGATAGATATATTAGATAGATGAGGGTCTATGGAGATAGATAGATCAATAGATAGATAGATAGGGCAGGTGACTATAAACACCATTAGACAGGTAGATGAGATATGACAGATGACATGGCAGATTGACGGAAGAGTAAGTGGATAATCGGAAATACAGATGGACAGACAATCAGGTGGATAAATAGTAAAAGGAGGAAAATGGACAGATGTTAGTGGACAGACAAACAGCAGGATGGGCAATTAGGTGGATGGGCAGATGATTATACAGATGGAAAATGAGGTAGTGGACAGATGGACAATTAGATGGATGGATAATTATATAGATGTGTAATTAGATAGAGAGAGAAGTGGGAATACAATCTCACACCCACGCCACAGTTGTGTCAGACAACGAGATCCAAAACTGACCGGAGGAGGTCATTTTCTGTAGGTCAGAACTCAGAATTTGGTGCCTAAACCGGGACTGTCTTCCCTTAACCTGTCTTCTGAGGCAGCCAGTAAAGAGATCAACTGGTGTTACAAGCATACAAAACCATGAAGTGCAACATGTTACTAAAGATTCATTTTCTGCGTTCGCATTTAGACTTCTTCCCTGCAAATCTTGGTGCAGTCAGTGACAAGCATGGTGAAAGGTTTCACTAGGACATTGCGATCATGGAAAAATGGTATCAGGGCAACTGGAATCCATCAATGCTGGCCGATTATTGTTGGACACTTAAAAGAGAAGCCTCAGACACGGAGTACATACCAAAATCATCAACAAAACATTTTTAGCTGAGTTGAACTATTGCAAAGTGTCAGCACCGTTATGTGATTAAACGCATTACATTCAATAAAAATCAATTTCTTGTTTCTTCAAATTCTTGTGTGATACCAACAGTCCGAAATTATATTTGTGTTCAACTTCAAGCAGTCTAGCATAATCTAAAAAAATTTCTGAGGAAGCAACACTTTCGAAAAAATTTGTTGTCAAGTGAATTAACTGAGCCCTTCGCTGCTGCCGGCTCTGCCTGGCAAAAGGGTTACATAGGAAACTAATGGTTACATACAAAATAAAATCATAACATATATTCTAGACCCTAGACTTAATTTACAAGAGAGTCTCATGACTATGTGTCACTTATGCAAAGGTCCTTACCGCAATTTACACCAGATCAGCTTGACCCTTCGGTCATGTGGTAAAGACACTGACAACCTGCTTCCTAGGTGAAGGAATCTGTGTGTATCTTTACCACACAAATATATCAGAGAAATTAATTATCCTGATTCATAAAGCTGAGTTGATGACTGATTTTTCCCGTATAATTTTTTGTCATAGATTTCACGATCCCTTGATTAACACTCAGTTCAATATATAAATAGGCATATGTTGTAAGGTACATGATATTCAAATGACCAAACAGGGAGATTAGTCTCTGATAGACACTATCTAAAAGGAACTTTTCTGAGGTTTGTCACCTCCTGGTTACCTGCCTCATCTCCAAAGCCTTTAAGAAGTTAATTTCTAGTATAAATAAATAAATCCTGAAATATTATCCATACATATATTGCAAAATGATAATGAAATTGATTAAAATGGATTATAATGAAACTGATTATAATAATGATTATAGTGAAAGCCAGCTGCATGTGAACAGCCAGTTTATAGCTTATGCACCACTGCTTCTTATGTGAGAAGCTGTGAGTGATAAGAACCTGTCAAGGGGAATTAATAGACGCAGATCTATGGGTAGGGTTTTGTGGCCTGCCTTGAGCGGGAGGTCAGACTAGATGATCATATTGGTCCCTTCTGACCTATGAGTCTATGAGTCTATCCACAAAAGGTATTTAGCTGTTTTCCATTGATTTCAATGGAAGTGAGGAGCCTAAATAACTTTGAGCATCTGGGCCACTTCTAAATGCTAAGCCACTTTTAAAAATTGGACTTAGGCTCCTAAATCCTCAAATTTTTAAGGTATTTAGTCACCTTCTGGGATTTTCAAAGACATCTAGGTGCCTAAAACTCCGAGTGCAATGGGTGTTAGGCACCTAGATGTCTTTGAAAATCCCACCAGGTACCTAAATACCTTAAAAACCTTGGCTCTTAAGCACTTTCAAACATAATTACTATCGTGGCCAGATTTTCAAAGATATCTATGTGACTACAGATGCAGCTAGGCACCTAGTGGGGTTTACAAATGATTACAAGCAGGTTAGACACCTAACTGCCATTCAAAAACAATGGGATTTAGGCACCTAACTCACTTAGGCATTTTTGTAAACCTCAGTGGGGGCTGGATTCACAAAGGGACTCATGTTGCAATGCTCAGTATCACAACACCGTATTTTCAAGCACCTAGAAAGTCACTGGGATTCACAAAGCCTGAGTTAGGCACCCAGGATCCCAGTAAAAGGACAGGGGAAAGAGAGACATCTAAGAATGGGATCCCCAAAAGCCAGGACACTAGGCTAAGCCAACAGGAAGTGCTGTGACCCAGAGACCCATTGGTGTCAACTGGAAGAGGGCAAAAGGTGTTTCCAGTGAAGCTCTAGTTCTATGTAACAGTTCACCAAAGAGAGGCATGGAAGCTCTCTTCCAAGAGCCAGTAGCTTACATCATAACCATCGCAAAATGTGTGAAAAGTTGATATTTATGGAATTGTGTATCAACACTGAAAACGATGTTCTGCAGGTCTGCAAATTAAGCCAGGTCAACAGAAGGTGATAAGCCAGTTCTGATGAGGCAGGGGGTAGTAAACACTTATCTCTCTGGCTGGTGTTGCGTGTCTCAGAATGAAAGTCTCTTTGCTTTACTGAGCCCAATGCTAATGCAGAAGTTGTGACTTCACATAAGATAAGATCTTCAGGAAAAAAAAAAAGCAGAGGGGGCATCCTGTTTACAAGTAAAGACAATGGATTTGGGGAATATAAATGGGGGTACTGAGCAAAACCCAGGATCTTCCACTGAGGAGACAATCTGAGAACATGGCTTGTTTCATGAAAAAGGGATTGCAGTCCACCTGGCTGAGAAACACAATGTAGTAGAAAGTGGGAGCATAAGGCCTAGTATAACAGCTGGGTCTGAGGCCTGAGCTAAAGTAACAGTCAAGCCCTGCTGTTATAAAGCAAAGTTAACAGAAGTCAGGTTGTGAACCAGCAAGCAAGTTCATAGAAACTGGCAAGACCAGAGCTGGTATGGCAAAAACACACGTTCCTAAAGAAGCATTAAGCAAGCACATTCCAGAAAATACCAGGAATGGTACAAGCTCATTCCTCAAAGATAACGCAGACACACTGACCCCTCTATAAGGTCAAGATGACAACGCGGTGGATAAAGATGTCTTGATAATATGATGGATGGAGATGTTGTGACAAAGTGATGGATGGAGATGTTGTGACAAAGTGATGACTAGCGATGTTGTGACAAAGTGATGGATAGAAATATTTTGATCGAACCGTTCTGTGCAAGGTAAAGGGTGGTACCTTACCATGTCATAGTGTGGCAACAGAGCATGACATCAGAGGTGCAATATCCAACATGTTTGTATCAGTGTATAAAAAAGGGTCACAAAGAAATTGTCTTTGTCTGGTCGAGTGAGGAACGGAAATTCCCACCACTTACTGAGCCACTCCATTGTCACGGGCATACATGTATTAAGTGTACTTATTGCACCTATAGGGAGCCTCTTACCATGCCTCATTAGCAATAAACATGGCCTGGTGCCTTCATTACTTAAAAAGATCTCTGGTTTCATTGGGTAATCCAATCATGGTCTGCTGTATCAGCTATATGCACAGAGCTGGAACAGCGTACCCACTGGAAGAAAACACATGCAGCCAACAACTGACAACGGGCAATACTATAAGATTCAAGAGTAGCTAATTAATTCTAGGTTCTAGAATGTGTTCTATGAGCTGATTTTACATTTAATTGTTCATTAAATCCATTCCAATATATCTACCTACTATCTACTGCCTACTATTACTTAAATGAACTTACATGAACTTCAGCTGCTTTTCACTACAAACAATGCTAAGTTCTGTGTGTTGAGCAGCATGGCGATCTAAGGGAAAAATGGCAAGCTGGGGTTGTCACACTGTCTGGAGTGGAGGGAAAACTGCCAAAAAACAGGGCAGATGCCCCAGGCTGATGGTGCATTTTATAATTAGATTTCTTCAAGCCAGTAACAAATGTGAAGTCCTGGCTCACTATACTAGTCTTACCTTGGAGTCACGCACAGTTCCCTTAGACTCTCCAGTTTATCTTGCCACCTAGACAAACTGAAATTTGTGATAAAAGGATCATTGAAACCAAAAATCACACAACATCAGGTTGCTCCCAGTCCCAAGGGACCTGTCACTTACTCCAGATCAATGGAAATTTTAGATCTTACACCAAAGACAATGCCGGTAGTCAAATTTATAGTAAACTAACAAAAGGCTTATTAGCCAAGAAAAGGAAATGAGAGTTATTTAACGGTTAAAGCAAGTAAAATACATGCACCAGCGAGTCACAGTTTGTAATTCCAAAAGTTGGCAGTGATGTAATCAATTACCAGTTTCCCAAAACTCTTTTTAGGGTAACTAGACCATCACAGGGAATCTTCGCTTTGTATCTGGTACACTTTCCTGTAAGAGTCCAAAGAGTCCAGATATTGAAGGATCTTCCCTTGAATCCATACTTACAGCTTCTTCTCTCAGAAAACAAGCCGACTGGGGCCACTACCCACGTGGTTTGATGAAAGAGAGCGAGGAATGCATTTTGTGTTTTTGACCTCCGATCTTCAGATACAGTGACCTCTTGCATTGAAATTAGCATTTTCCTGATAAAGCTCTTCATTTGCAGTTCAGAAGGCTTTAGTTACAGGGGTATAACCAATGTAAATGTTTGCTGTTACATTATAACAGGATAAAAATACCAGAAAACAATGCAAGTAACATCCCATTATTGTTCATGATGTTTAAATACCAACGACACACACAGATTTAACCATCCTGTTGAGATATACTAACGCACAAGTGAATTGACCTGACTCTAATCTGAGCTGGCATCTTCTCTGTCAGAGTCACAGAGATGTCCTGCTTCTTTGGGGATGGTGGATCTGGGAATTCTGTGAGTGACTATCAGAACAGGGGCTGGATATTCCAAGAAGACACTCTAAGGGCTGAAAGAAGAGTGTTTGTGTTGCCCGTGGCTGGTGGGCCTGGGAAGTGGAACCCTGGCAGACAAGCCTTCCTTCCTGGGGATGCTGTTCCAGTTCAGATAAATAACTAAGGTTTCATCAGAGTGGAGGACTGGACCCTGGGTCTCCTCCATTCTCATACATGCACACACCCTCTGGTCCAATGGCTCTTTATTCATTCAAAGTGGAACAGCTGCACCAGGAGAGACTATGGGAACTCCACCACACAATACCCCATTGCCCAGTGGCTAAAGCACTCACTGGACAGTTGGGCAACTTCTGTTCAAATCCCTTTTCCTCGTCAAGCCAAGTGGAGACTTCAGTTAGGTATCTCCCACACACCAGGCGCATACCCTAATCACTGAACTAAAGAGAGGGCTGCATCCTGTTCTGTGTGGCACTAAGTATGCTCTGAGCTCACCTACCAAATCAGACTCAATTTAGGTGGAGGATTGCCAGCCTTCTCCCAGTTCTCGTGTTCTCTGAGTGCCGAGAATGCAACAGCAGAACACAGAATCATAGACGATGAGGGTTGGAAGGGACCTCAGGAGGTCATCTAATCCAACCCCCTGCTCAAAGCAGGAGCACCCCAAGAAAATCATCCCAGCCAGGGCTTTGTCAAGCTGGCTTTAAAAACCTATAAAGATGGAGATTCCACCATCTCCCTACATAACCCATTCCAGTGCTTCACCACCCTCCTAGTGAAAAAGTTTTTCCTAATATCCAACTTAGATCTCCCCATTGCAACTTGAGACCATTGCTCCTTGTTCTGTCATCTGCCACCATTGAGAACAGCCTAGCTCCATCCTCTCTGGAATCTCCTTTCAGGTAGTTGATAGCTGCTTTCAAATCCACTCTCATTCTTCTCTTCTGAAGACTAAATAAGCCCAGTTCCCTCAACCTCTTCTCATATATCATGTGCTCCAGCCCACTAATTATTTTTGTTGCCCTCCAGTGGATTCTCTCCAATTTGTCCACATCCTTCTTGTAGTGGGGGGCCCAAAACTGTATACAGTACTCCAAATGTGGCCTCACCAATGCCAAATAGAGGGGAATAATCACTTCCCTCGATCTGCTGGCAATGCTCTTTATTAATTCATTAAAACACTATCTAGAGGTCACATCCACAGCCCATTGGAATCAATGAGCCCCTTTCAACTGAATTAAATGGGCTTTAGATTGGGTCCTATGTGAATATTACTCTTAGCAATTCACATTTAGCCCCCCCCATCCTAAGATCATTACTTGTGCTAAATTTTATTATTTTGAATAGTTTCAGTGGGACTACTCACACTAGGAAAGAAAGCTTGTGCATAAAGCAGAATAGGATGACCAGATGTCCCGATTTTATAGGGACAGTCCTGGTAGTCAAGATTTTTGCTTATACAGGTGCCCATTGTCCCCCATCCTCTGTCCCAATTTTTCTTACTTTCTATCTGGTCATCCTAGGGCAGAATAAAGACCTTAGTGGCACAGGACAAAATTCTGAGTGCAGATCCAAAATTTGTAGCAACTTCAGTGTTTTCTTTATCTGTCGTATATGACTGGTTGGCCACCTCACATGACATTGTTTCTGTTCCCTGATTCAATAGCTGAAACTTTAGTGAACAGCAGAATAAAGAAAAACCTGCAAGAAATACAGAATGATGAGCAATGTTGATGGATTTTTTTTAATTAGTGAAGAATTTCAAAAATTCAAACTTATGTCCCTTTGTAAGGTTCTAAGTTTGGAGGAGGGGCCAATATTTTGGCAAATAGGAACAATTCATTAATGTTTTTTATAAAGTTTTCCATTTAAACTTTGACTAAAAAAATGAAATGAAAAATTTAATTAAAAAAAGGAAACAAAAAATCACAGAGTCAACAGTTCTTTAAAAATCTTTTTTATTTTTGGAAAAAGGTCATTTTTAATTTAAAAAAATTCTTTTTATATTAGAAAAAAGATTGACAGGCTCGAAAGATGAGTAACAAATACCAATATGACTTGTTTGCACATGAATTCTTGCTTTGCTGATGTAAATGTATAAGAAAATCTGCAAATATTTGGGTAAACCGAAATGTATTAATATGTGAAAAATGATACCATGGTATAAATATAGTCAGATTAAATTTCCAAGTGGCATCCAAATATATGGTCAAAATATTTTGAAGTATCTGATGTACTGTGTTCATGAGATCATTCCGTTATAATGGATGGAGGTTTGGTAAGAGGCAGTTTTAGATTTTAAAAACATGATCCAGTCCATGGATTTCAATGAGCTTTGGGGAGAGAGAGAGAGATCATGTGTTTTTGGCCAGAAGTGACCTCCAGTTCATCTCATCTGATCTGTATGTTCCAGGCCACCACCACCCAGCACCCACAAACCCCACTACCAATATTAGGCCAAGTATTTTGACCATTGGGAGATTAATCTACTGTGTACCACAGGCAGAGAACAGAAGGGACCTAGTCACCCCAAATGTCCAAGACCCTTGCAATGGCAGGAAATTGATTTAGGGGAGATATACTCAGATGACCATGACAAGTGACCCATGGTCCATGCTGCAGAGGAAGGTGAGCCCCCATTTCCTCAAAGTCACTGCCAATCTGACCCCAGGGAAAATTCCTTCCCAAGACTACATATGACAACCAGTTAACCCCTGAGCATGTGAACATGAATCAGTCAGCCAAACACTGGACAGAGAATTTTCTCAGTACCCCCACAGAGCAACAGCCTACTTTGTCCAGTGTCCCATCTCCAACTCTGGGCATCTCTGATGCTTCAGAGAAAGGACAAAAAAAAATCCTCATCCTCAGTGTTTTCCCCATAAAACACTGGGGAAAAATCCCATTCTGATACCGGTAGGTGACCAGCTGAGATTTTATAAATATAAAACATAAACCAGAGGGGAACCCCAAGACTGTAGAGTCCACTCCTCTCCCTCCACAAGCAACTGCATCGTACAATCTCACTCATACATTTGTCAGTCTCTCTTGTAAAACAAAGCAGTTTGCCCCCACAACTTCTATTGGGAGGCTATTCTAGAACCTTCATCCTTGGTTGGTTACACTGAATGAGAAGAATTATCATGAGGTGAGTGCAGGAGAAATGCATGGAGGCAGATAGGTGAGGTTGCAAACCTGTTGCATGGGACAATAAATTATTGTCCTTCAAACCATGGGAGCAGTAGTGACTGAGGCATAATTCTGAGTTTCAACCAGGCCCACCAATGGGGTGGGGGAACAAAGGGGGCAATTGCTTAGGGGCCTGACAATTTTAAAAGGGGCCCAGACCATGGGCGGTGGGGTGAAAGCTTCCCTTAGGGAGGGTAGCTCCCCATCCCACCTCTTCTGCCCATGGATCCTGCCCATCATCTCTTTTACCTGCTAAAACCATGGAAATAATTTGAAACTTAATGAAATCATTTTAGTTTCAATTCTTTCCAAACAGATTGGGAGGGGGGGCGCTACAGAAAAAATCCAGAAAATCATTTTATGCCATCCTTTTTCCAGACATAAAATTGGATTTTTCCAAATATCTGAATCGCATATATGTAGGCTTATAAATAGAGGCGAACAATCCTGGTCCTCCTCAGATGGGCTTTTGCAGAACCATGGTAGATGTAGGCTGGGTTTACCAAAGCAACCTGATAGAGTTTCAATAGAATTTTTGTACCTATGTCCCTTTGGCATCTTGGAAAGGCTGGTTGGAATTTCCATTGTAGAGGAAATTCTGATATTTTGAGATTTGTTTTCATCCTGAATCTGGACAAAAAGTAAAAATGTGGTAAGTTTTGGTGGAATGAAATGTTCCAAAAACATGACACTCAAATAGAAAAACATTCATTTTGATCGAGACTGGTGCTAGTCAGAACCCGGCATTCCCATTACATAGACATTTCCAAAGTTTCATATTTTTATTATTGTTACTCTGAATCATGCCAAAAATAAGCATCTCAGAACTTCTTCCAGACCAAAATTCTGAAATTTCAAATAGAAAAAATAGAAAAGACAGTCATTCTGCCTACCTTCCTGGTTTCCTTTAAAAGTGGTAATGGAATCAATGCATTCCCATGGAATTTTTCTGCTGGAATATTTTCAATAATGTCTTATTCCACTATTTCAAAACAAAATATTTCATTTCAAAATGTCAATTCAAATGAAAAAAAACCATTTGACTGAAAATGAAATCAAAATTAATTATTTGAATGTCAATTTTAGTCAAAATCTCAATAAAAATCCCAAACCTTTGAATTTTTTTGACATAAACCCTGATGTGGTGTGTAGGGGTGAAGCAGTAGATAGGATATATTTTAATTTTAGTAAGGCTTTTGAAACAGTCTCACGTTGCATTCTCATAAGCAAATTAAGAAAGATGGTGTAGAGGAATTGACTATAAGGTGAGTACACACTGGATTTACAGACTGTACTCAAAGAGTATCTTGTTTTGCTGTTATCCAATGGGGTCCCACAGGATAGGTCCTGAGACCAGTACTACTTAATATCTTCATTAATAATTGGGGTAAGGGAGTGAAGAACATACTTATCAATTTTGCAGATGGCACGAAGCTGGGAGGGGTTGCAAGCACTTCAGAGGACAGCATTAGAATTCAAAATGATCTTGAGAAATTGGAGAATTGGTCTGAAAACAATAAGATGAAATTCAGCCCTGATCTACACTTACCTCAATGGCAGTTGACTGGTGTTACATAAACTACGCAGAGTAGCTTGTGTAACTCACGTTGACTGCTGTGCTTCCCTTCTGTGCGCCATCTTCACTGCCCTGCGCTGACGGGAACTACGTTCTACTCAATGCAGTGCTATGCTACTTTGGGAGGTTTTACTCAATCAACTTCCTGATCAATTGTGCGTGTCTACCCTGACCGCTCAAAATCGATCTAGAAAGATTGATCTGACAGTGACAAGTTTGCCACCGTCAGTATAGATGTACCCTCAATAAAGAAAAGTGCATAGTACTTCATTTAGGAGGAAAAATCAAATGCTCAGTTACAAAATGGGGGAATAACTGGCTAGGTGGTTGTATTGCTGGAAAGAAACTGAGAGATATAACATATCTCAAACTGAATAGGAGTCAACGGTTTGATGCAGTTGCAAAATACACTAATAACATTTGAGGTATATGAAGAGGAGTGTCATGTGTAACACTCAGGAGGTAATTCTGCCATTCTACTCAGCACTGGTGAGGTGTCAGCTGGAGTACCGTGTCCCAGTTCTGGGCACTGTACTTTAGGAAAGAGGCAGACAATTTGGAGACAATCCAGAGGAGAACAACAAAACAGATGAAAGGTTTAGAAAGCCTGACCTACAAGGAAAGGTTAAAAATCTGTCCATGTTTAGTCTTGAGAAAAGAAGATGTAGGGGGCCTAATAACACTCTTCAGATATATTAAGGGTTATTATAAAGAGGACTGTTTGAGTAGAGGGTTGGACTAGATGACTTCTTGAGGTCCCTTCCATCCCCAATATTCTATGGATCTATGACTGTGATCAATTGTTATCCGTGCCCCCAGAAGTTAGGAGAAGAAAAATGGGTATTGTCATTATTCTACAGCATGGGGAAATGAGGTTGAGCGGAGACTAAAGTGACACAACAAAGCTCCAGCTGTGTAGGCAAAGACAGGATTAGACTTCTGGTCTCCAGGCTGCCAGTCCGGTACTTTCACTGAGAGACCAGCCTCACCTAGTGGAGTCTGTGGCCCATTCTAGGGAAGTCTGTGAAATTCTGCTGAGATCAAATATCCCTTGGGTGATGGGGAGATGCGGATGGGGTACAAAATCAACCCTCTCTTGCAGGCAAATTGAGTTGCAGTTCATTGATAAGGTAGCAGGCATACAGCTAATTAGATGATGGTGGAGACAGATTCATATCAACATCAAGATCTGTACAATTTGCCTGTCTTTTGATTTCGAAGAGGCAGGTTTAGACTAACAATACATCACACCACTCTAACAGTATAATGGGGTTTAAAATTGGAGTGAAATATACTAATTCCACACTTTGTAAGGTCCCTTTATACTGCTACTATGGTGTGAAATGACCAGAATGAAAGTGTGAATCATGTGTGAAATATTCCTACATTTGCTATTTGTTTAAGGAGGAGAAAGCAAGATAAAGCACCTTATGATGCACATTTTTTCAGCAGTCAAAGCTACTGTGTGTCATCTGGAGAGAAAAAACATTGTGAGTGAAAGGAGTTTCTATTGCCGAGCTGTGGCAGAAGACATGGTAAGTTACAACCACTAGCCAGATCCACCCATTCCTTGAATCATATTTTAAAGTAATTGTATTGAGAAATAGGTTTCCTTTTCTTGGTAATGTAAGCTACCTGAAAATTATCGTTCAAAAAGTTTGGCTCAGTGAGAAATCAACATGCCTGTACTGAAAGAATGAGTCTATCTGATCACTTTTTTCTAATATAGTATAAAGTCTAGGATGAACAAAAGGATATAGTATTATTTGTCAGTTGTATAACTAATAAAGCCAAAATTTTTCACAAAAATTGAAATAGTTCTGTTTTGTTGGGAAAAAATCTTTTTTCCTCTGTCTTTTGTTAAAAAAAGTTCTTTGCTGACTTGCAAGTTCTCAGGTTTCGTTCCAAACATTTTGCTCTTTTGTCAACAGAAACGTCTTCTTGTTGCTATTGTTTTGATGAAAGTCCCCAAATTGTTTTATTGGTTGATTGATTGATTTTCAGAAATCTCTGTTTCATCAAAAAGACAGTGTCTAACAGGAAAAATAAGTGATAATAGGAAATTTTCAAGTAGCTCTCATACATTAACATGTTGAATTTACTGGTGCAGTAACTTTACTCAGGCAAATGAGAAAAGAAGAAAATATATGTATAGAGTCATTTGGAATATTGTGTCCAGTTTTGGGCCCCCCACCACAAAAAGGAGGTGGATAAGCTGGAGAGAGTCCAGCGAAGGTCAACAAAAATGATTAGGGGGCTGGAGCACAAGACTTATGAGGAGAGGCTGAGAGAACTAGGCTTGTTTAGTCTGCAAAAGAGAAGAATTAGCGGGGATTTGATAGAAGCCTTTAACTACATGAAAGGGGGTTCTAGGGAGGATGGAGCTAGGCTGTTTTCAGTGGTGTTAGATGACAGAACAAGGAGAAATGGTCTCAAGTTGCAATGGGGAAGTCTAGGTTGGATATTAGGAAAAGCTCTTTCCCTAGGAGGGTGGTGAAGCGCTGGAATGGGTTACTTAGGGAGGTGGTGGAATCTCTATCTTTAGAGGTTTTTGAGCTGCAGCTTGACAAAGCCCTGGCTGAGATGATTTAGGTGAGGTTAGTCCTGCTTTGAACAGGAGGTTGGACTAGATGACTTCCTGAGGTCCCTTCCAACCCTCATCTTCTATGATTCTATGCTAGACCGATAGATACTCACCTCTCTCCAATCAGTGCCAAGGGCATAGAGGTGGGAATCTCAGCTCTTGTCTTCTATCCTCAGCTGTCTCTATGATGTGAACATATCACTTCACATCTCTGCTTTAGTTTCCCCATCTGTAAAATGGGAACAATCCTGTTGCTCTAGTCAAACATTCACCGCAACGTACCTTATATCAGTCCATTAGTATATAGGCACATTGTGTGCATTAATAGCCATGTTTTCACATTGTTTTCAAGATGTAAAGAGCTATACGAGTGCTAAGTATTGTTAGCCATGGAAAAATAAATTGAAATTAAGATGGAGAGGAGGGGTGATACAGATAGGTTTTCAAAGAAGCTTAAGGGAGTTTGTCGCACAGCTTCTATTGCTCTGACTCATTTGAAAGTACTGGGTTGCGATAACTCTCAATCATTGATTCTTTCTGCTATAAACTGACGTCTGTCTCAGTTAGGGGAGTAATGTCCTTTGTACGCAGTGGCAGAAGTACATAGAATAGGAGAGGGCGTTATAGGATTTTTTTAAGCATTTGATATTGGGTAGTGTATGGAACATGATTTCTAAGCAGTTAGGTATTATTTTGGGCTTGTCCAGGCTCTAAGGGTTTGACAGAAAGCTGAGCCCAGAGGAGGTGAGTGGACGAGGGGACCTGTTATGTGAAAGGGGAAAAAATAGATCTCATTGAAAACCAGGGGGAATAAGTGACTTAGGAACAGAAGTCCTGCAGACTTCATGTGGGGACTTGTGGTCCTAGGTCACTTAGGTGTTTTTGAATACCCCAGTCATTTTCCTGAGCAACAAGCAAGGTTTTTTTAAGTCCTGGCTTGACAAATCCCTGGCTGGGATGATTTAGTTGGGGTTGGTCCTGCTTTGAGCACGGGGTTGGACTAACCTCCTGAAGTCCCTTCCAAGTCTCATCTTTATGATTCTGTGATTTTATCTTCAAGGTGAGGCATGAAGAGAATGGGCCAAATCCTGAGGCTGTCTCACAGGTGGGTGGAATGGAGTTGATGGGCCAGACCAGCAATAGGGGAAAGGTTCTTTTTGGTCAGTCACCACACTGACTCCTCATGGGCCTTAGAGGAATGAGGAGTGGAGCTCTCATATCTATTGCAGAGCCCTAAGGGTGCACAAGGACAAAATGGTGCTGAGTAGCACCTGCTTCACTTCCCTTATCTTAGCTGAAACCAGGGTTCAAGGTAGAAAGATGGGATCTTAGAAGGAGACCTTCAGATCCCTTAGAACTTCAGCCTGGAATCCTGTCCCTTGGAATTCACCAGTGAAGCAAGTATAAATGAAAGCCTGGTCTGCCAGGTGCAGGGTCAAATCCCATCATCCCAGATCCCAGAGAGACATCTTGAATTTTTTTTAGGAGATGTGGGCAGAGGTGCAGGGCTATGGGTCTGCAGATATCTTATAGGCACTCTGAGAGGATAAGATACAAAGCACTGCACTTCTGCACATTTAAAAGCATGTTGGACATGTTTAAATGTCTTCTAATCTCTTGTGTCTTGACAGATGGACTTCATGGCAGGGGCAGAAGTAGAAAATCAAACCAGCGTGCAGCAGTTCATCCTCCTGGGCTTTCCCGGCACTTGGTATTTTCGGATTTCCCTTGCTGTGGTGTTTTCAATTATGTACTTCCTTACGATGGTGGGGAATATGTCTGTCATAGTCTTAGTGTGGGCACACCCATGGCTACACACTCCTATGTACTTCTTCATCTGCAATCTCTCCTTCCTGGAGATCTGGTACACCACAGCCTGCGCCCCTAAGGCCATTGCGGTCATGTTCGGCGACAGCCCAAGCATTTCCTTCACCAGTTGCCTCCTACAGCTGTATTTCATATTCTCCCTGGGCTCTACAGAATGTCTCATACTGGCCGTCATGGCATATGACCGCTATTTGGCCATATGCCATCCATTGCGCTACAGTTCCCTCATGAACAGCACCTTCTCTGCTCAGTTGGTCCTTGGCTGTTGGCTGTGTGGGTTCCTTGCTATCTCTGTGTTGGTATCTCAAATACCCAGATTGTCCTTCTGTGGCCCTAACATTATCAATCATTTCTTTTGTGACATAGATTCCTGGATAGCACTTTGCTGCACTGACACTAGCTTCATTGAGAGGGCAACTTTTATCATTGCTATTAATATCCTCCTGGGCTCATTTGTGATAACTCTAATCTCATATATTTACATCATCTCCACCATCTTGAGAATCCCATCAGCCCAAGGCCAGCAACGGGCCTTTTCCACTTGCTCTGCTCATCTCGCTGTCGTGACTATCTGGTATGGCTCCGTCATTTTTCTGTATGTCAAGCCTTCTGCACAGAACTCATTGGATTTGAACAAAATAGTCAACGTCTTTAACACTTTTGTAACTCCACTGTTAAACCCTTTCATTTACACTCTAAGAAACAAAGAGGTGAAGCGAGCCTTGGAAAAGGCTCTCAGTGGGATGTGAAGTGGTTTTCAAATGGTCTGGATTTAATAGAAATGTAGTCAAAGGAACTAAAAGTAAAATTTCCTCAAGGTCATTCTTAATGCATATTAACATTTATTTGTTTTTTTTTTACTCATTTACTGTAATAACCTGCTGTTGACAGGACAAGTGGGAGAAATGCAAATTCCAATGCTAAATTAGTTTGGCATTTCCCAGGACCTGTATGGATGCAGCCATTAATATTTACATAGGGGTCTAGGCCTAAGGGAGTTAGGTAGCCAGCTTTCATTGAATACCTGATTAGGATTCAAGGTGACATTTTCAAAGTAGTCTGTGGGAATTAATTGCCCAGATCCTATTGAATTTAATAGAATCATAGAAGATGAGGGTTGGAAGGGACCTCAGGAGGTATCTAGTCCAACCCCCTGCTCAAAGCAGGACCATCCACAACTAAATCATTCCAGCCAGGGATTTGTCAAGCTGAGTCTTAAAAATCTCGAAGGATGGAGATTCCACCACCTCCCTAGGTAACCTGTTACAGTGCTTCACCACCCTCCTGGTGAAAATGTTTTCCCTAATATCCAACCTAGACCTCCCCCACTGCAATTTGAGACCATTGCTCCTTGTTCTGTCATCTGCCACCACTGAGAACAGCCTAGTGTAATGGGACTGTTATCCCCTTACTGAAATTTAGTGGGTCTTTTTGGTTTGCATCTCCTGAGGAAGCAGGACCCTGAAATGGACAGCCTGCAGGGCCAGTGGGGAGAGGCCAATGTGCCAGGTCAGCCTGACTGACACAGCGGACAGGCCAATGAGGGAGCCGGGAGGTCCCATCTTCTGTGCGAGTTGGATCTACTTACCTGTGCTGGGCAGAGAGCAGGGCCAAGCTAAGGACCAAGCAGCCAGCGGGTGGGTGGCCAGAGAAGCAGCCCAGGGAGCTGAGCAGAGCAGACACACAGCAACAGAACCAGAGGGGCCTGAGCAGCAGCCCAGAGAGCTGAGCTGAGCCACACTGAAGCAGAGCAGGGCTGGGGCTGGAGCTCTCTGGAGTCAGGTGCGGTGAGCAACTGGGCAGAGTGAGGGGGACCCTGGGCAGTCCAGTCTCTATTCAAGCAAATAAATGTTTGCAGGTTTCCAAGCCGTGCTCAGTTACTGACTCTCATTGGAGCCCCTCTGCACTGGTTCCCTGCCCAGCCGCTACTGCTCTCCCGAAAGTCCCACCCAGATCTGCACTCACCTGTGATGTGCAGCAATCACAGCTGCATCCACAGGTCCTGGGGCTTCTCTCTATCTCCCACTGCCAACATTCCAGCCACCTCCTGCTTCAGGACCGTTCCCCTTACCTGGCCTTGGGCAGGGGGTGATGGGAATCATAGCATCTGCTTAGCCCAGAGGAAAGGGATATAGAGAGCGGAGGGGGCTGATGGGAGTTGTAGTCTCCTGCTTTGCAGATCCATTACTCTAGATCTTAAAATTGCCAGTGATGGAGAATCCATGACCCTTAGTCAGCTGTTCCAACAACTAATTACTCTTACTGCTACTTACTTACCCTTTGTGTCAGAACCATATAGCATGGTCAGAGTCTTCTATGTTTTGTGACAGTGCAGCCAACAAACTATCTACAGAATCCACACTTTCCTGCACAATTGTGCTCCAGGATCTGAGCACTCAAGGGAAAGAAAAATTTTGTATCCAATGTGGTGGCAAAAAGAAACCTCAAAACCATGCACGGAGGCAGTGTGGTCTTCCTGGATTTGAAGAGAGCCCGGAACAATAATTGTCAGGGGAAAAACCAAAACCTAGTAATATGTCTCAGCTAAGCTGGAGCAGAAGGCCCAAGACAAGGTCCAGATTCAGTACCTTGAATAGAAAGTGGAGAAAAATTGACTGAAACAAGCTAGGGAAGATTTCCAGTTTTTTGCAGGAATGGATGGTTTTCATCAGCAAAAGAAGTAAGATGGGGTAGATGGGGCCAGATTTCTCAGGGTACTTGGGTACCTAAAGAAGTTTTTGATGTCATAGGATGGCTCCCCACCTGGAGCACTCTCTTGTGGCAATCCACCTACCTCATTTCTCACTTTTGGAGTCCCCAGGAATGACCCAAATATTGCCCATGCCGGGTTCATTTATTATTAAATTTCCATGAACATAAAATATAGCAAACACCAACTCCAACAACCATAGTTCAGACACTAAATCAAATAGAGTCCCAGTATCTCTTACCATGCCCCAGCTCTCCAGTATGGCTCTGGTGTCCCACTGGTACAACCTGGGCATTCTTTACCATGCTCTGGTTTTCCAGTACAACTCCCATGTCTCTCACCATGCCCTGGCTCTCCAGTATGGTTTTGATGAACCTCCCCAGTATGGCTCTAGCATCCCTCACCATGATCTGCCATGGCTGCGGCAGCCCGCATCACAGCCCAGATCTCCAGTAAGTCTCTGTTTTCCTCCACCATGCCGTAGTCCCAGTCTTGAGCCCTCACGGGCCATCTGGCTTCAGCTTTCTGACTCCAAGAGCCAACAGGCATCTCCTTCTGATGCTGTCAGCATTCATCAGCCTTCTCTGACCATGACTTTCTATCTCAAGAAGGTCAACAGGCTAGAACTTCTACCAGCTCCCTAGCCCTCTGCCCTTTTCCACCTCCAGCCACTGGCTCTGGCACAGGATGATCACGGGGCCAACTCCTCTAGGGGCTCCCTATCATTCTTCCCTCTTTCCAGGGAATGTTTGCAGAGCTTTCTGTTCTCTGGAGCTTTTCCCAGAGACATCCTCCCATCTCTTGTCCCTATGTAGGCCCCAACACTGTGACGTAGACCTGTTTCAGAGCAGACCCAAACCATGAATACGTATTTGAAGCGTATGGGTTAATCCTCAAACTACTAAGGAACAAAACTAGGCATTATAGATAGGGATGATCTGAACACATTGATTGTTTGTTCATGCCATCCCAGGCTCCACTATGATAACTGACTGCTTGAACATATGAGTGGGTACATCCTGCCTTAACATTTTGTGATTTAACATTTATGACACATTGGGGCCCTGTTTGTGAAGATATAAGTATGAATATTTGGGAACATCCTGGAATCTAACTGATAATTCACAAGTGAAGTAAAGTGCCCAATACGTATCAGGAATGCGGTTGATGCCCAGCGAAAGAAAATGTGAAAACCAAGGAACTTCCGATAGACAGCTAAAGACAAATGAGAGAAACTGTTGAAAACACATTTCTGACCCAACACAAATGGAAACCCAATGGACAAAAATCATCACATGGCCAAAAAAAAAATCAATTTGGGATTATGAATTTTGTGACAAAAAATAAATCGTTGTGAGGAAAGCTGAGGTTGGTGGCAGAAAGATGAATACTCCCTTTGAAATTATCATCTTAATTTGTTAATTTTAGAAATACACTCTAAAATATCACCAATATAATTAACCCCAATGGATTAGCACAAGACAAAGCATATGACCCTGTATAAGGTATATAGCGGGATATTTCAGATCATTCCTCGCACATTCCTTCAAGAAGAAAAGATATTTGTCATGTCACTAAGTCAGGGATGGGAGGACACAAGAAAAGAAGAACAGCAGAAGCTGTTAGATAGCCAATGAAGGTCTATGAAGAAGAAGAGGATTTTATTAAGGAGAATGAAAGGTAAATATCCGTACTGGGAGGATAGAAAACATAGCATTTGGCTGACCAGAGCAGAATTATAGTTCAGCCAAAACCCAGTTTGTGAAATGTAACCATATAAAAATGCAAGGGGCCAGATTTTTAAGGTACCTATGCACCTATTGTGCATCTCAAAACACCTAGGCACCTTGACTCATTAATTTCCATGGGAGTAAGACAACTAGATGTTTTTGAAAATCACAGTAGGCACCTAGAGACGCTGGGAATTCTGTCTGAAGATCATCAGGTGACATCAATCATCATTCTAATGTATTTTCCTCGGAGTGGGCTAAGCGACCAGGTTACGCACCATTACTGAGATTTTTAAAGCCAAATAAGGAGTTAGGTATCGAAATCCTTCAGTGACCTTTAAAAATGTTGATCTATTGTCCTGATTCTACTTCTCTTGAATACTGGTATTTCCAATGGGAATTCAGTGGAGTTTGAGTGTCTATTTTCATTAGAACATCTCAGCTAAAATACATGGACAGTGGGAAAAAAATCCCATTGACTATAAAGACCGCTGTCAATAATTGCCTTCTTCTCAAATCCATAATGTGGGCTACCTTTGCTTCAGCGGTGGTCTCAATTTTATTTATTCTGGGTACCATTTGAAATTCCTTAATCTCACTGCCTAGATATTATGGAGTTTGGTGTTATATAAAAATTGCAGACAAGTGATCATGTACAGAATAGGTGCAGGAATACTGGCATCAAATCTTTGGCATAGCTTCATCTACTCCTGAGTTTACTTCTCCCAGTTCAGGAAAGCATCACAGTCCACACTATTAATTCTATGCCTGGAAATCACTTACTTTCGTCAGCCCACGTAACTATATGGCTGATCTGTATCTGTCCTAGTGGCTTGTATGAATCTCCTGCTGCTTCCACCAGACTGATGTAGTCATTTAAGTCAGGCAGGAGATTCTGATGCTTTCAGGTGAAGAGATTCAAGGTTAAGTCCTTCATAGATGATGCATTCCTTTATGTCAAATTTTGCATTGCTGCCTTACAAATTTGTGCAAATTTTAAACTTTTACAAAGTAAGTTTATAAAGCTATGTGGATGTAGCTTTGTTCAATTACCCCAGTGTTCCTTGCAATCAGTTTGCACAGCTGTAAACAGTTCCACAAGGTGCAAAGCAGGGGAGAATTTGGATGGTAGAGTTTTA
>ML675636.1:2584140-2611531 GCA_007922155.1 Mesoclemmys tuberculata | reverse complement strand
CACCTGCTCCACTGGGCTGGGCTGCCTCTCATTTAAATATTTCAATTGGGTTGTTGGGAAATAGCCTAAACTGGATAGTGAAGGGAGACAGTAGGAAGCCATCATTAGAGTTAATGCCTTACTCATTTTCTAGTTCAACCAGCAAATCAAGAAATCACAGCAGTTTTTGCTTGATTTAGACGGGAGGTGACTCCAAATCTTCTAACTCTTAGGAGAGTGCCAAAACCACCAGGCTATGGCGGTATGTTTTCTCCCTTGGTATCCTCTTTGGTACAATGTATATGGAGGCATTTTTACAAAGTGAAATAGCATCACCAGGAGACATTGAGAGCAAAGTGCAGAGTGGCCTCAACACATCTTCATAACAGAGATTCAAACCTGATTATCTCACATTTTAGGCAAGGGCCCTAATAAGATAGATGCTATCTCCTGCAGCTGGCCCTGAAAAACATTTTCCCACTCTAAAGGAATTGGGTCAAATTAACAAATTGTTTCAGGTTTGAGTAAAACTGAATTTTTCAGCAAAGAAACTATTCATCTGAAAAATTTCACCCAGTTCTACCCTTTGTCCACTGGATACTGGAAAATTTGTTACAAGGAATAGTGCTTGGTGGCCAAAAATGATGGATGAAGATGGACAAATGTCTTAAATGAGACCCGTTCATGTCTAAGTTCTATGATCACATTGAAACTCCAGTAACTCCCTTAGTCTCCTTGGCAAATCCGAGCCTAAAGGCCACATTTTTAAAGTAAGTAAATTTCCTAGTGGGACTGTCAAAAGGATGTAGGCAACCAACACCTATTGAAAATCCTAAATGTCTTTAAAAATCTGGCTGTAGACCTCCTTCTTCTTCTGAATGGTTTGGAGAAGGAAGATCAGGAGCTTCTCAGCATCCAAGAACAAGAAGATGGAGAGATTCTTTGCAATGTCTCATATCTGCTACTGTGGGATTCATACAGTCATAGCCTGTCTAAGTCCAGGCTTCCAGGATGTCCCTCCCTGTAGCTGGGATTCTCCACTGCAAACCCTCTCCTGGCATTAGGTGCCTATGCAGTTTATGAATGAAGCAGGGTTGGGGATGAGGAGACGATACTGAATTAATTTTTAAAAGTCACTGGTGCACGAGGATGGCACCCTGTGAATAGCTCCAACCACCAGGCGACAGAGTCATTTCTTCATATTTACTCTTTCTCTTGCAATGGCTCATTGAGCCTCTCATTAGTTAAGACTAGGGGAGTCCCATATCTCAGAGTATCCCTGTAACTCAGTGTTTAGAGCACACCTGAAGGGTGGCAGATACTAAAAGTAAAGCCGTTTAATTTCTCGAGCTAGGGATTTTTATGGGCCTAGAGGCCTACATCACACCTCCCTGCTTAGCTTGACTTCTTCCTGGAGGCTCACAAACTGTGCTGGTTTATGTTGATCAGCTTAGCTCTTTATTCCAAACTCCAGCCAGCCCATGCCCAGGCACAAGAGACCAGGCTATTTTGGGGGGGTGTCTGTCTGGAGTCAGAGGCCAGAGGACCTCACTGGAATGGTTTCCAAATGCCCTCCTCTCTCTGCCTCTCCAGGGCAGGGCGAACAGTAATCTCACTCCGGCCACTTGGCCACCCCAGCCTGGGAGTGAGGGGCAGCTCTTTCCTGGGCTCCAAGACCCACAGAAAAAGCCCAGGGGGAACCAGTCCCATATATACGTGCCAGACACAAGGCTCTTGCTCTTGTTATACAGGAGGCTAGGTGACTCCCTGTTGTACAATGAGCAATGAGGGCTCCCTCCGTATGGGGCAGAGGGGAGACCCTGCGCTCCAGGGATGAGGTAGCTGGCGGGAGCGGAGAATGCCGGCAGGCGTGACTGTGCCTTTGACGGAGTCATCCCCACTTGAGCAAGCGAGACTGTCCGCAACCTCCAGGCACCTCTTCCGTCAGTGGGCGGTGACCCTGACACCGGGAGAGACCCCCGGATAGAGCGAGAGAGATACGGGGTGTCCCTCGGCTGGGCCCTCCGGGGCGAGATTCAGCCCAGCCACAGCTGGATACACAAGGTCAGAGGTGGAGAGGGGAAGGAGAGAGAGAGCCAGGCTGGGGGCCTGTGAGCTCTGATCCGCTCTCTGCACCAGCCTGAGTGGGGGGCTTCAGGGCTTTTCCCAGCATGTACCCAGCTCACACAGCCTTATGACACAGCTCCGGGATAAGCGTTCAGAATGAGGTAAGAAAAAATGGCATGTCTGCCTCTGCCCAGAAAATCTCTTCCCCCTCCTGGAACTGTCCTCTTCAGAAACAACTGAAACTGTGTTTCATCAAGACTTCCAGAGCCTCACAACCAGAAAGGTTAGCCCAGATTACTTTGTTTTGGAATAACACAGGCTGAATCTCTGCTTTAAATGCAAAATGGATCTGAGCCTTACGTACAGATCTGCAATTGTTCCCTCATTGGTAGTTGTCTGACTGGTTTAGTTATCTGGGTTACTGAACAATAATAAAAATAATATTAAAGTTAGCAAAGAAAGGAAGTATTTGAAACAAATATTTAAATACCTTCATGGACAACAGAGGTAAGTCAGGACCCAGTGCTGTGAAAATCTCATGCTGAAAGGGGAAATTTGACTTGTCTAGTTGAAAGGTAACTAGTATTGGGGAGGATTTGCATTTAAATGAAATTGACAGTTAGGTGGAACTAAACAGAAATACAAGGGCCTAGAACATTTCCTGACATTCTGGAATCTGGTCAGACGTGATTTTCAAAAGTTACCATGTTAGATAAACACAGACAGACAGAGAAATGCCAACACTGAGTGCAGGGCCCCAGGCGACTTCTGTTTGATGAAAATGCGACTAGTGGTTCATCCAGATCGATGAAAATCCAGTCAGAGCTCAAACAAAACCGAGGCGTGCAAAGCCGTTATCACACCATCCATTATGACTTATTCTTCCAGTGCCAGGGCTTCTCCCCCAGGTTACAGTTGGGGCAACTGAGGCACAAAGAGCTGGTGTAATTCAGTTGCGTAGTTGGGCTTAGATCACACTAGCTCCAGGTATCTTGACCTCCTGACTATAACCCTTGAACTGTTTTGACTTGACACATTTTAGCATGCCCTGTTTCCCTTGCCTTTTTCATTACTATGCATTATTACAATTGGTTTTTTTTTTTAAAAGAACTAATTCAGGTGGTCAGAATTGTCATTACTTCTTCTCCAAACACTCAGTGATTATATTTTAAAAGCTCATTTCCTTTGAATATTCTGATCTAAGGCACTGATCTACAAAAAATATATGGTACTTAACTGTAAACAGGAGAGAAGTACCACTGATGACTTACAGCTAAACTCATGCTTCAGTTTGCTATTTTTTTTTAATTAGGTGGTTTTTGTCACAGTGCCCAGAATGATTCACAGCTAAGAGTACCAAACTCATGTCAGACCAGCAGGAACCAGAGCAGACACCACAGACTGGGGGTAAATTCCATGATTAGATTTCACCACAAATCATAATCTGCCAGTCTCGTAAATTCTTCATGTGCTTTGAAGCTAACAGTCTTCTCACTCAAAGTTCTAAGGCTCCAATTCTGGTTTATGGCCCCTTTTTGTTACAGAGATATAGCTAATGCATTTAGCAACAGTAATCCAGAACATTTCGTTCTTTTTCATTAGCACCATGACAAGAAAAAACTCTTCCTTAAATGCAATGCATCCTTTGATTTAAGTTCAGGATACAGACGTGCGAAAGAACATTGCAACAGCAGGCTAATATAGTTGCACTAATACACATCAAACAAGGTACATACATAAAACGAACAGCATTCAGCTGGCTACAGATAAATGTAGGCAATAACATGAATATTTAAGGGACAAGTGAATTGGGACACTGAACACTGCCTTGAGGTCATGACCTGATTTCAGTTAGCTGCTAGAGCCACAGTGTGGATGTGATTTTCAGCTGGTCGTGTGTTAATTAGACATCCAAGAGCTATTGACTTACCGTTGGAGAGCAGCACTCACCTCCCTTGGTCAATTGCTTCAAGTTCACTGTTTCCATGAACCTTCATGTCTGCACTGCTGGGATATTCATGAAGTCACCTGACTCAAATTCACTTGAATAGTAGAAGTATTAGTCACACAACTATGTTTTTATTGTTTTCACTCATTTCTTCAGATGAAACAGAGTGAGAGATCACTCAAGCTATTGGCAGAGATAATCAGGGTTGTAACTCCAAGTTTTCTTTGTTACCATGTTATGTTATCTGTTTCAGTAAGTAGTGAGGCTCATTCAACTCTAGGCCACTGTCATTTGCTGAGATTCTTGAGAAAAGAAGTGATGGGTGACTGACACTGGAATTGTCTTCTCATACTACAGCCAAACTATATTAACCTGCAGGATGTGCCCTGAGGCCTCCCCATTCCCCCAATCTTTCCCTGAAGTGTTGGATTGAAGACGTAATACGATGGGTTGATGGGAGGAAATATATTCAGGTTTCATTAGTTGAACTGAGAGGATGTTATGGTGAATATATACAAAATGATCTTATGGAGAGTGAAAAGGGTAGAATATTATCATTTACTGAGGGACATAAATTGTATGATTTGTGAATAGGGAATCGTTTATGGTAGATTGTGAAGGGTAAGTCTATAACAGGTGGAGGTGCAGAAAGTCTATGTATGAGTAATTGTGCTAGTGAATATTATGGTTTATGAATGCAGCATTCTCCAATGCTTAGTGGAGGATCGAGAAGCCTGTTTCTAGTGGAGGGTAGTGAAGTCCAAATGCTGATTAGAGGATAAAAGATAAGATTAATAATGCAGAAATGCAAGAGACCTATCAGCCCAGGCCTATAAGTGTGAGCATCTTTGCTTTATATATGAGCAAGTCCTCACAGCCTTAGGAGCAATAGGTTGCTTAATAAAGTTAAGCTTAAGTTGCTTTATAAACACAAAAAGGAAGCTTACAAGAAGTGGATGCTTGGTCAGATGGCTAGGGAGGAGTATGAAAACACTTCTTGAGCACAAAGGAGTCAAATCAGGAAGGCGAAAGCACAACTGGCGTTGCAGCTAGCAAGGGACATGCAGGGTTCCTACAGTTATGTTAGCAACATGGAGAAGTTTAAGGAATGTGTGGGTCCCTTACAGAATGGGGGAGGCAACGTAGTAACAGATGCTGTGGAAAAAGCTGAAGTACTCAATGGTTTTTTTGCCTCTAATTTCACCAACAAGGTCAGCTCCCAGACTACTGCACTGGGCAGTACAGAATGGGGAGAAGGTGAACAGCCTTCAGTGGTGAAATAACAGATTCAGTACTATTTAGAAAGACTGCACATGCACAAGTCCATTAGGCTGGATACAATGCATCTGAGGGTGCTGAGGGAGTTGGCTCATGTGACTGTCGAGCTACCGGCCGTTACCTTTGAAAACTTGTGGCAACTGGTGGAGGTGTGGGAAGAATGGAAAAAAAGGCAAATATAGTGCCCATCATCAAAAAAGGGAAGAGGAAGTATGAAGAGAACTATAGACCAGACAGCTTTGACTCCGTCCCCAGAAATATCATGGAGCAGGTAATCAAGGAATCCATTTACAAGCACTTGGAAGAGAGGAAGATATTAAGACCAGTCAGCATAAATTCATCAAGAGGAATTCATGCCTGACCAACCTGATTGCCTTCTGTGATGAGATGAGTGGCTCTGTGGATGTGGGAAAAGAGGTGGAAATGATATATCTTGACTTTAGTAAAGCTTTTGATATGGTCTCCAACAGTATTCCTATCAGCAAGTTAAAGAAGTATGGGTTGGATGAATGGGCTATAAGGTACTAGAAAGCTGGCTAGACCGTCAGGGTCAATGGGTAGTGATCAATGGCTTGATATCTAGTTGGCACCCATTTACAAGTGAAGTGCTCCAGGGGCTAGTTTGATTATCTGGGGGCCAATTTTTCACAACATTTTCATTAATGATCAGGAGGATGGGGTGGATTGTACCCTCAGCAAATTCGCAGATGAGACTAAGCTGGGGGGAGAGGCAGATATGACGGAGGGTAGAGCTAGGATACAGAGTGATGTAGAGAAATAGGAGGATTGGGCCAAAAAAAATCTGATGATGTTCAAGAAGGAGAAGTGCAGAGTCCTGCACTTAGGTTGAAAGAATCCCATGAATTACTACAGCCCAAGGACCGACTGACTAGTCGGCAGTTCTGGAAAGATGCCCTGGCAATTACAGTGGACAAAAAGCTGAATATTGAGTCAACAGTGTGCCCTTTTTTCCAAAAGGACTAATGATGTGTTGGGCTGCATTAGCAGGAGCACTGCCAGCAGTTCAAGGGAAGTGATTATTCCCGTCCAATTGGCACTGATGAGGCCATATCTGGAGTATTTTTTCCAGTTTTGAGGCCCCCACTACAGGAAGGATTTGGACAAATTGGAGACAGTTCAGTGGAGTGCAACAAACATGATTAGGAGCTGGAGCACATGACTTATGAGGAACGACTGAGGGAACTAGGCTTGTTTAGTTTGCAGAAGAGAAGAGTGAGGGAGGATTTGATAGCAGCCTTCAACTACCTGAAAGGAGATTCCAGGGAGGATAGACCTAGGCTGTTCTCAGTGGTGACAGATGACAGAAACAGAAGTAATGGTGTCAGGTTGCAGTGGGCGAGATCTAAGCTGGATATTAGGAAAAACTTTTTCACTAGGAGGAATATGAAGCACTGGAATGGGTTAGCTAGAGAGGTGGTGGAATCTCCATCCTGAGAGGTTTTTAAGGCCCAGCTTAAGAAAGCCCTCTCTGGGATGAGTTAGTCAGTGTGGGTCCTACCTGAGCAGGGGGTTGGACTAGATGACCTCCTGAGGTCCCTTATAACCATAATTTACTATGATTTTATTATGGTATGAAGAAACACAGAAAGAAAGAAAGGTGAAAATCAGATACAGGAAATCTTAGAACCAGGAATTCCTCCAAAGATCTGTCCCCAGTGGGAATGAAACACACCTTGACCATGAAAAGTTTCACTCTTGCAATTACAGTAGAATCTCAGAGTTACAAACATCAGCATTACTGCCCAGAACTGTGTTAAGTGTAAACTATCAAAATATAAAGGGACAGTTTAAATAAACTATTGGACACAGTAAGGAAACTTTTTCTGAGCTTGTTTCATTTCAGTTAAGATGGTGAAAAGCAGCATTTCTCTTCTACAAAGGGAAGTTTCAAAGCTGACTTGAGTCAATGTTCGGCTGTAAACCTTTGAAAAAAGAACCAAACTGTGTTGTGCAGAACTGCAAACTTTCCTGAGTTACAAGCAGCTGCCATTGAAGAGGTGGCTGGTAAATGTGCAGTTCTGCCGTAATCCCGTTGGGCAAAGAACTACGAGAGCACAGATAGTTTAATCACTTCTGTCTCTTGTTCAGTTCAAATTCATAGGCAAAGAACAGGGATTTGAAAAGTTCATGGGCCAGATTCCCAGCGGGTGTGAATCAGCCATAGCTCCAGCTGCTGATGCAAGGCAGGAGAGAAACATCCCTGCTCTCCCGGAGCTGGTCGTGTACATTACTGAAGGAACAGAATATTGCAGCCCATCTGAGTTTCTGGTCCCAGTGGGCTCTGAGCTGTGGTAGGTCACAGCTCTAGGATACCTATAAATGTATATATTATCCTGCCAACCCCTTGGTACACCCCTTGAGCCTCAGCCCTGCCTTGTTTTTAGCCAAGGTTCCTTCTAGAGATGCTGTTATGGCGTGAGATCTAGGGGGATCATGTTCCCCTGCTGTGGGGTTAGGGCCAGCTCGGACAGGCTGTCAGGACCGTTTGCTGCAGAGGTGAGATCAGAGCTGGGCTCACAGCCCTGGAGATTGGATTGAGCTATTCAGCCCCAGAACAGGGACATCCTGGGCTGTGATGGTGTTTGAAGCCTGCACTAGAGCTGGGAAAGGCTTTCAGTTCCTGATCCCATCTAGTCCTCCACAATCTATCCACATCTGCCTGAGGAGGGGAGCATGGAGCGGCCGTCTGTGGAGTGGATCCCTGTCTGCCAGGAACTGCAGAGAGACCCAGCAACTCCAGAAATCTGGTGAAAAGGCAGGGAAACGGCTGCTTGATAATTCAGGGACAGAGTTAGGCAATGGCTGAAGAATCCTGACCTGTTAAATGCATCACAAGCTGGGCAATTTCCACCAACATGTAAGTTTGCTGTTTTGATGAGAGGTTTGGGTATTAATCTCCTGCGTAAATTTAATAATAGAGCTGTGAATTACAACTGGAACTCTTCGAGACTTTCAGTATCATTTAATTAAACATCTAGAGCTGCTCAGATTTCTTTCCACAGCCAAAAAAAAAAAATAGGAAAAAAAGGGGCTTTTCATAGAAAATGTTAAAATGCAAAATTTTATTTGTTGTTTATTGAAAACATGGTGATTTCCGGAAAAAACTGCTGAAAGCTAGAGAAAAAAAATTGCTGAAATTAGGAAATAAATGTTTTCAGTTTTCCAATATCTATATTGTATTTCTAGGACAACAGAGACTTTGTATGTTTTGTTATAATTTAAGCAGAGAGAATCTCACCGCCCCCTCCTAGAAATTTAGGTTTAAGCTGAAATGGGAACCATAATATTGGCCAATAAAAGCACAGTTTTGAAGTCATTTGCTCTGTTGCAATTGTGCTTATTTCTGTTTCAAGGGGACACTTTCAGGTAAGTAAAAGAGGAAGTTGCAAATCTGGTGATCCCCCAGCGTACCTATTAAACATACTAGTGCCTTCAACTGGGGACAGGGGGTTGGAACCAAAACCTGTTTCTCTGGACCCTGCCCAAGGACAGGGAGAAGGTCAGAGGGATTAGAACTAGCTCTCCTGCTCTAGCGCTGCATCCGCTGCTCCCCTCTGCTGTCAGCTAAAAAACAGAAGCTGTTGGCAGGGGAACCGAACATACACATAACAAGACACAGCCCACCCCCAAGTCCTAGCAGACAAGGCAGAACAAGATAGGGAGGGGAAACAGAAGCAGAAGAGGGGGAAGTGACTTGCCCAAGGTCACAGAGTAGGTCGGTGGCAGAGCCAAGTCTCCTGAGTGCCAGGGACTCTCACACACATAAAGTTACAGCAGTAAATGATACAGCAAAGAGGCAGCTGAGCGATGCTACTAGTCTGAGATGACACAGAGAGGGAAATGCAACTGGGATTTCGTGTCATGAATCAATCCATCAGCAGGCAGCAGGCGTCTGGGTGGTGTTGCAGTGCGATCACTACAGACGAGCTCTCACACGGGATACTGAGTGACACTAGGTCATATTTCCACCAAAAGTGGATATCGGGCCTTGTTGGCATTTCAGTTTTGTGCCGAACTTCAGAGCCTGTCTTTGAAGCTATGGGGGATCCAACTTGGCTAGAAGTGGTGTGCTGGGGTTGCACTTTGATCCGTCCTTCACACGGCATTTCATCAAGACACATCCTGAGCTAAACCTTCAGGTGGTACACACGGCTGTATCTCCATTGACTTTTCAGGAGCCTATTTACAGACCGCTAATAACTCAGCACTCCTAGTAAATGGAAGGGACAAGAACTGTGCACCTTTGATGCCCACATGCTGAGATATTACTGAGGGGGATCAGGACCATTCCCTCTTCCACTGTAATCCCAACCGGTATCTTTGTCCTTCCCTCCGCAGCCATCAGAGAATATAGAGAGGAAGAAAATGTCCAACCGAACCACCGTGACCGAGTTCCTTCTCCTGGGATTCTCAGATCTGCGGGAGCTGCAGATTTTGCACTTTGTGTTGTTTCTGGTGATTTACGTGGCAGCCCTGATGGGGAACATTCTCATTGTCACAGCGATAGCCCTCGACCCCCAACTTCACACCCCTATGTACTTCTTCCTGATGAACCTGTCCATCCTAGACCTTGGCTTCGTCTCGGTCACCGTCCCCAAATCCATGGTTAATTCCCTTTTGAACACCACGTTGATTTCTTATCCTGGATGCATTGCCCAACTTTTTCTCTTTGTCGTGTTCATTGCAGCTGATCTTGCCTTGCTTACCATCATGGCGTACGACCGATACGTCGCCATCTGCCAACCACTGCACTACGAGAGGGTGATGAACAGGACAGCTTGCGTTCAAATGGCAGCAGGTGCCTGGATCAGTAGTATTGTCTACTCTGCACTGCACACTGGGAACACCTTCAGATTACCCTTCTGCCAGTCCAATGTCATCAACCAGTTCTTCTGTGAAATCCCCCAACTGCTCAACCTCACCTGCTCTGACTCCTACCTCATTGAGGTTGGTTTTATTGCCTTTGGTGTGTTTATAGGTATAATTTGCTTTGTTTTTATAATTGTGTCGTATGTTCAGATCTTCAAAGCAGTGCTGAGAATCCCCTCTGAGCAGGGCCGGCATAAAGCCTTCTCCACCTGCCTGCCTCACCTCACTGTCATCTCTTTGTTACTTTTCACTGGCTTCTTTGAATACCTGAATCCCACCTCCAGCTCAGCATCAAATGCAGATCTGCTGGTGGGTGTTCTCTATGCCGTGGTGCCTCCGATGATGAATCCCATCATCTATAGCATGAGGAACAAAGAGATCAAAAGTGCATTGAAGAAATTGATTTTGTGGAGGTTAGTCACCAAGAATTAAAATGTCTGTCCTTGCTCCTTTTCTGTGATTTCATTCTGAGCTTCATCAAAGATAGAATTGACCGATGACAAAATGGTTTCCTTGAGACGGGAGCAGTCTGTTCTTGAAGTCGTAAAATCCGGACTAACTCCACTGACGTCAAATGAGTTAGCGCTCCACATGGGTTTTTGGGGCTAGGAGTTTGGGAGTGTGGAATTTGTTTGTTTAGACGTTAATTTTTTGAAGGTCAATTGATTTTATCATCCATCTGAGATGTAATCTCCTCATCTCTTTGATGGGCTTTTCTGCAAGACTTAAAGTTTTGCTTTCCCCATTGATGCAGACTTGGATAAAATTAGTGGAAGGGTCTCAGGAGCTCAATTACTGATGAAACAATTATTTTTACGCTGTATCCTTCTTGCCATGGTGGAAAGGCAGTTTGCAGGAAAAAGTGATTACAATGACGCCTAAGACACACTGAGTCTCGGGAACAAGGAAACATCTGTGTGCTACCAAATTATTGCTCTGGTAGATGTGGACTTGCTATCTAATATTTTCTCTAATGTTAAACTTTGTTCCCACTGTGGTAAATAAATCACACTTTGTATGGAAAAGGTCAACCAGTCACTCAACTTATTACTGCTCACAGATCCCGGGAGAAGAACTGCAGGTACCTTTCGTGGAAAAGATCACACAGCTTCGTTTGTTAGTCACATGGAGCTGAGCTTTATTCAGACAGACACACAGAGACCTATGGCCATAAGGAAGGCCCGAACAGCACAGGGTTAATGTGCTGCTGTCAGGGAACTTCCTACAGGTGTGAATGGGCAAGGCTTATCTAGGGTGGTTGTTTACATACTGATTGCATCGTGGAGTTTTTCATTGCAAAACAAGTCTAACAAATAGTTTTTATCTATTACACAAGCTTAACTTATCTTATTACACAAGCTTATCTGTTTCAACCCCAGCTAGGGCTGTTGCAAAGGCAGTTAAAATAGTGATTATGAAGGCAGTAAAGTCTCAAGAACAGCTTTAGGAAAAACTCACAGTCTTCTGTGGGGTTTTCCATTTCTAGGCATGCCAACTTACATTTCCAACACACATTTCAGAGCAAGGCTCACCAGGCCTTGCTTTTGTGCTTCCACATTCTCCCCTTTGGTGCCTTGTTAATCCATTCATTTCCTCATCTTCATCTTCCTTCTCTTGGAGTACTTCTGCATACATCAGTTGGACCATCTGTTTTATTTCTTTGGGTTTTATATTCTTCTGGGTCTGTACATTGACAACAACAGTTGAACAACATGAACAGGACATATATTCCTATTATCATCCCAAGGAGCAGTAGTAACCCTTGTACAATTCTGGAACCAAGATTTCCTAACTAATCTCCAAACCAGCCCCAAAGACTCCAGTTTTTAGTCTGGTGTAATTTGGCGGTGGCATCTTGTATCTTTGTTAAGGTGTTCTAAATTCCTGCCTCATTATCGGGGATATAGGTGCAACATTCTTTTCCGATTAAGGCACATACCTTTCCCTTTGCTGCTAACACCATGTCTAGAGCCATTCTAGTTTGTAAGATCATTTGTCTTATTTCTGACACTTCAGTGGTGACAAGTTTAAAATCTTCAGTAGTTCCATTTGCTACCTCCTCTAATACTAATGCCACCCGTCTAAGTTCTTTTATAGTTCGTCCTACACTATAGCTAGGGAAGGTTATGGCAAAGAATTTCTCAGTCTCAGTTATTTCTCTTTTAGACCAGTGGGTGTTTGGTGTGTTAACAAGATTTCCTTGAACGTGTCTCATGGCTGGAATCAAATATGCCTTATAACATCTACCGCCCCAACCCCATGGCCAATATTTGTAAGCCCGAGTGCCACATACCCAATACTGTCCTGGTTTCAAGAACACTTGACTAAATGCCCAAAAAGCCACAATCCTACAATTGAGGAAGAATTTTTTTTAAATGGCTTAGAGGGGAAGTGAGGGCAGCTATAACTCATTGGAATAGAATAGAATCGAAAACAACTGGAAAAAAGGGGGAAATTGATATTAATGAATATATTTCATAAACTAGGAATTGTAGAAAATAGATAAGGGAAGCAGAGGGACACAAAGATAAATTAATGACCAGCAGAGTTAAGGACAACAAGGAGGAGATTTTTAAGTCTATTAGAAACAAAAAGAATCATAATTATGGCACTGGTACATGACTAGATGGAAATGGTAAAATCATCAATAATAAGGCAGAGAAGACAGAGATGTTGAATAAATATTTCTGTTCTGTATGGTGGGGGGGAGGACAAATGATATAATCATATTATATGATACTCTTTTCATTCCACTAGTATCTGAGGAGGAAATTCAAAAGCAGTTACTAAAGATAGATGTTTTCAAATAAACAGGTCAGAATAACTTGCACACTAGAGTTTTAAAAGAGCTGGTTGAGGAGCTCACTAGTTAATAAGTACCATTAATGTTTATTTTCATTAAATCTTGGAATACCTTGGAAGGTATTTATAGACTGAGATGGACAACTGTGATAAACAACATGTTTTTTACCTCCTCTTTCACTTTGCTCCTGAAGTTTCAGAAAATACTCCTCTACATCATTTCTTTCAAACCATCTTATGTTAGATTGGGGTGTACATGAGCTAGCCTTCTGGAATGTCTTTACCTAAACACTCAGTTAGTTTGAGGATTGGCCTACACTACCAGTGACATTCGGTGGCAGTCACTGGGAGCTACTCAAGCTATGCAAGTTCCCGTTGATTTCCTAACTTCTACTTAACTCAGCCTCCCCACTGCACTGCACCAATGGGAAATGCCCTCCCGTAGACGCAGTGTTAATCTTTTTACAGGGGTGGATTAATGCCGTTGACCTCCGGATCGATTGACCAGGTCTCCACTGCTGCCCAATTGATCCCGAAGAATCGATCCAGCGGTGCCACTGTCAATATAGACATACCCTCCATGATGTATCTAGCAGTACCATTGCCAAGTTCACATACTGGCCAGTGTACTTATCAGCATATGGTTTAATATATGGCTTTACTTTGGATCACAGCATCTGATGCAGGTCTCATGTCTTGCACACCGAATTTCACACCAAACATGGAATTTTGCTGCAGAGGAATTTTGGTGGCATTTTAGAGACAGTCCACCATGCCGATGTGGTCAGCCACAAATCATGGCATATACTGTTGAGGAGGGCCAAATGACTCAACTTCCTAGAGGTCTTCATGCTTTGAACAGCATTGATAAGAATGTTGTGGCGTGGCTTGAGCACAATACATATGCCAAATAAATAAATAAACAAGGAAAGTGTAGAACCAGAAATGGGCAAATTAAAATTGGTGTGTCAGACATGAGGCCTGAGTGGGGGAGCAAGATAATGAGGGAATGGGTTATCTCCCTTCCATTCTTTTTGGAGTCCTTAAAGAAAGAGTCTTTGGGGGAAAAACTGTCTATGGAAATGAGTTTTCCCATTACGGCTGCCACCCTCTTCTCTCCTGGCATGCGGGGTCTTTACCACCCTTATCCTGACAGATGTGCTGAATGGACTGGCCAGAAAGAGGAACCCAAGTGACATTGCAACTTCTACCAGATTCCTCTGAATCCTGAACACCGCTTGGGATGAAAAGGCAACCGACATGAACAACAGCAACAACATTTCTAGCCCACCTCTAATAACTTTTTATCTTTTCCCCAAAAAACAGTTATTTCCAATCTTTTATAGCATGTAAGACACTGTCAAACACGGGTTGTTGTTTTTTCCTTCTAAAAAGTCCCTCCAGCTAAAGGGAAAGGGAACTAGGAATGTTGTTAAATAGAAAGCTTTACTTAACTCTTCACATTTCAAATGCTTTTGCTGTTTTTCCATCTTTTCTTTGTCTTTAATTAAAGGTTAGATGGTTTTTTTTTAATGGCGCATTTGCTATGGCATTAAACAGACTAAGGTTGCTTTATGCCAAATCCCAAAACTTGAAAACACTGTTTAATTTTGGACAGTGACTGGGTTATGTTAGCATCTTTATCCACACGTTCTATTTTTATTAATATAACAACCCCGTCCTGGGTTTGGGAGTTGGCACATTAATCCAGATACATGTAAGATCCTTTTGTTTCTGAGTTACCACTAATTCTAAAACAGGTAATTGTGTCTTTAAGGTAGAGCCACCTGTCCTTATGGCTGCTTCTAAAAGTGTATCTCAGAATTCTGCTGTGACTGATCATCTGTTCAGCTAAGTCCCTTTTCTTCACCTTTGGCAGCTTTTACTGGTATATGCTTGTATCCCACACAGTGAGACACTGGATTCACTGCCCCACTCACAACTATTAGGAGGTGTGAATGGTGCCTAATCTGGGGTTGTGCGAAGAAAATTTTTGTGAGGAAAATTAGGGTTCTTTTCCCGCCATGATAGCACCACCAGTAGTTGAAAGATGTATTTTAGCTTGTTTAATGTTAAAAAAATCATGAAACTATACAATTCTTTCTTTCCTGCATGTTGAATGCCACTGACAGACAACAAATACCTGCACAAATTACAGATTCCCTCACACTGAGAATTTTGGTGGAAGTGTCTTGCCCAAAATCACACAGAGAGGTTGTAACAAAGCCAGAAAAAAAGTCTAGATTGCAAACAACTTAACCACAAGACTATACTTTCTTTGTCTATCTGTGATCCATTTAATTATACTGTCAATTACATGATCTAAAGTCAATTGCCCATGGTGATAATTTATTCTGTCATAAAATCAAGGCCAAACTTTCAAAAGAGACCAATAAATTTGGGTGCTTTAATGTTTGGGGGATGTTTTTCAGAAATGTTTATTCAGGTCTCTTTGAGGTGTCCTAAATTGGACACATGAAAAAGGCACTCAACATTTGAAAACTGGAGCCTAAATGCTTCCATTGGAATCAGTGACAAAAGCTAATTGAGTAGGAGGTCTTGGGGTATCCTATCAGATGTGTATACAGCTAATTTAGCTGATACGAGCAGGCCACCCAAGTTAAGACAAGACAAGCCTGAACAAGTAACTGCTGAACAAGTAATTGCTGAAACAACTATAGTGAATACGTTTATAGCAAATAAGGAATACTGAATCTAACTAAACTAACTATGTTGGTTATGTTCATAATAAATAAAGTAGGTAGGGACACCTGAACTGGTAAGCTTCCCTTACACAATGTGCAAAGTGATTGGTCCTTACATGAAAGACATATAGCTGTTCATACCTAGGTGTAGGAAGGCGCTCCGGCCTCCCCCGGGGTTGGGAGCCGAAGGAGGGCCACAGCCAATAGAACGGCTGTATAGTCTGCCAGAAAAACCTGTCCGGGAACAGGCGGCGATTGGACCAGCCCGCCAGTCGGCCCAGCAACCCCTAGGACTGGCCCGGATAGGGCCAATGGGGACGGCCAACCAGCAGCCAAGAGGCGGGGCCTCCACAGGAAGGGGCGGTATAAAAGCTAGGCCCCTGGGCTCAGTAAGGGGCAGACAGCCGTGGGAAGCAGACCTTCCGCCTTGGGCTCCTGCCGGGGAAGGGAACGTCTACGGCCCCAGGCCGAAGCCCCGCCGGTCCCTGGGTAAACCCCGGGACCGGGAGTGGGTAGGACCTCCAGGAGCCGGGATTGGGACTGGACGACGAGCCCCAAAGGGTGGCCGACACCCCCTGAACCCCAAGCCTGGCCGGAGGAACCCGACTGGTCCCGGTGGGTCCAACCGCCCGAGGCAGGGCCAGACCTTGAGGAGCTGCCAGCTGCTGATCCCCCTGAAGCCAGACCCGACCTCAAGGAGCTGCCAGAGGCAGGGTCCCTCAGCGAACCCCTCGATCTTGAAGAGCTGCCGGACGCTGACGACCTGCCCCCGTTGCCGCCCGCCAACGCCGAAGGACTGGTGAGCCAGCCGTGGGCCGTGTACCCCTCCGGTTTACCCGGGGGCAGCCGTGGGAGTACAGGGAGGAAGTGGCCCAGGGACAGCCAGACCCAATGGCTGGAGTAAGGGGCCCAGGCCCAGCGTCATGTTGAGGCTGGAGCCGCGCCGCGTCAGTGGCAATCGCGGTGCCACTGATAGAGCCCTGGGCTGGGACGCAGTGGAGACGGGTGGGCCTGCGTCCCCCTCCCCCTCTCCCTAGCTGCCCAGAGGGAGAGCCCTCCAAACCCCAGCCGGACGGCTGGAAGACGTCCAGTCTCCGCCACTGACCCCGAGATGAGGACGTGAGACTGTTTGTTTGCCTGCCTGCCCTTGCCCAAGGGACCAGGCGCATTGACTGTTTGTTTGCCTGCATGCCCTTGCCCAAGGGACCGGGCGCTTTGACTGCTTGTTTGCCTGCCACTGCCAAGGGACCAGGCCTCTAGACTGCTTGTTTGCCTGCCCCTGCCAAAGGACCAGGCCTCTAGACTGCTTGCTCGCCCGCCCTGCGTGAGGGCCGGGGCGAAAGACTGCTTGCTCGCCCGCCCTGCCAGAGGGCCGGGGTGAAAGACTGCTTGCACGCCCGCCTTGCCAGAGGGCCGGAGCCTGTAGACCGGTCGTTTAACCAATTCCCCATTTGTTTGGAGAAGGTACCAGGACCTTCCCCAGCGGCTAGGCCCCAGGAAGGGCCGCAGCGACCGGTG
This sequence comes from Mesoclemmys tuberculata, assembly GCA_007922155.1. Lineage (NCBI taxonomy): Eukaryota > Metazoa > Chordata > Testudines > Chelidae > Mesoclemmys > Mesoclemmys tuberculata. The sequence goes on along the minus strand of ML675636.1, from coordinate 2,594,344 downwards.
CTACACAACCGCCGTCGTACACTAGGAAAGATGTATCTAAACTGTTAGAAATAAATAAACAGGCTGTCCCGGGGTCGGACTGGGGAGACGGAACCCATTGTTGCCTGCTTGTTCCACCTCAACACTGCCAGTGAGCAACAGGGGAGGGGAGAGGGGGTTACTTTACAATTCTTTTATCCATAACAATATGTAAATGTATATATTTCCAGCAACTCCCCATAGACCCTTATATGGTTACTTTGACACCTATAAAATGAATATTAACAATTACATAATAAATAGAATTATACCCGCCCCAATTTGTTGTTTACAGTATTACCATACAGTGGTCAGGCACATCACCTCAAAACCTATTAATTCTACACTAAAATTCTTTGAAGTAAAGGTATGCCGGGGGGAAGATAAGGCTTTCTTCCCACTAAGGCCTTGAGCAGGAGGGGGAATAGTTATTTTGTTAGCGTCATCCCCTGCACAGATGGCCAGGAAGGGAGGAAAAGAAGAGAGATAACAGACTCTAACTAGAATTCACACCAATTAGCAGAAACAAGGTTTGCCTGTGCCATGAGCTCATTCCTGTAACTTAGGCCAGACCATTTTTCCAGCTTTTAACACTTTAATTTCCTACATACACTGTGTAGTGTGTGATGTGAATTGATATTGTGCTATCACATTGCATTTAACCCCTCTGCATTAGGGTCTACCCATCACTGAAACCTGCCCCAGACCTCTAAGAGCACCTGGGTTATAGGTCGCCAAGATCCAGCTTTTCTCCTAGAACTATCCAGTGAGGCTCCACCAGCCTCTTCTGGACAAGAGAGTGGGCAGAGGTTGTGTCCAGCATACCCCTCTGGGGTTTCCTCCTCACTTTCATGGGAATCGTGGAGAGTTTCCATCTCCCTCTCCTGCCTTCAATGCTAGGCCAACCACAAAACTCTGCCCAGCCACACTCCATGTCTTGGCAATCCCCCTTTTTATGTCCTGGTTGGCTGCACTGCTAGCAAACAATCAGTCAGGCCACAGTGGGAGCTCCTCTGCTGTCCTTCCTTCTCCTTTCCAGCCCATTTCAGGGCAGAGGTTTTCTGGGCTTTCTGCTGGACCACAAGTCCTTAGATGGCCGTCCCTCCTTCCTGAGAGAGTCTGCCTCTGTGTATTCCTCAGTTAACTTCACCACGGCCTCCGTTGTGCTCAGCTGACGCCATTGAATCCAGACCCATGTGTTGTCGGGGAGACCATGTAGGAACTGTTCCAGACTGATCATGTCCATGATCTCCCCCACAGTCTGGGTGTCAGGCCTCACCCATCAGGTGGCCTGGTCCATCAACTGTTGGGTGAATGCCCAGGGTCACAAAGCCCCTGTCCACATTGCTGACCAAAACTTCTAGTGGTACCTCCCTGCGTACAGCCCCACCTGATCCAGGATGGCTGACTTCACCACCTCATAATTCCTGGCCTGGTCCTCACTCAGGGTCATATATGCTGCTTGATCTTCACCTACCAGGTAGAAAGCTAGCTGTAGGGCCCAGACTGCCATATCCCATCCAGCCCCCATGGCTACACGCTCATAAATGCAGAGTCCCCCACCGTGGGACTCACCATTTTTTCCAGGAGCTGCTGTTGCATGTGGGCCTGTTCTCATATAAAGTCCTGCAGGCCAGCTCCACCTGCCAGGTAAGCGAGGCCTGCCATGCCACCTGTGGGGATTGCTGAAAAGTTTACATGGCCTTCTGCATCTCTTCCTGCTGCTTCACCAGCCAGTTCAAGGTCTTCTTTATCTCTGGACTGCCAACTCTAGTGTTACACATACAAAATAAACAGCAGGATCTTATTCAGGGGGACAAGGCACCACACCACATTTATTGTGAGTACAAAAATTTCAAAAAGCAATTGCGTGCACACTTTCACACACACGGACAAACACACACACACATACAAGGTTCTACAAAGATGAAGTGTAATTACAGGCCTCTGTTGCTCATGTTAGTCCACTGGCCAGGTGGCTGAGACATGAGGGAGGGAGCAGGTATCTGCTGGTGTGCTCCAATGCTCCTGGAGGAAGATTGTAGAACCAAGCACAAAGTCCTCATCTTTCTGTCCTCTTTTTATAGGGGTAGCTCTGATGCCACTCTATGAGTTCTGCTCCATCATGCTGCATCTGTGTCCTGGTGTGATTATCAATCACCCATGTTTTGCAGACATGACCACTGTTATCTATCACAGTGCATCTTGTTTTTGTCCTTCAAGGTGGATCCCAGGGTCCTCAAGGTGGGCAGTCTTCAGCTGTAAAATTTGTTATATTCTTTCCCTTAAACACTCGAGGCTGGCACCTTTCCCCGTCTCTCTCTGGTCTCACATACACACATCACTCATTCATCTATCATACCCTAATCTCTTAACATTTACTTGACACTTGTAACGGGAAGACACAAGTGTCCTTCAAAAGCAATAACATTTCTTTTTATCTGAAACATTCACTACTACTACAAAACATCCTCATTTAACACTGAATCTTTCTGTTGCAGAACATTTGCTGATGTTACTTTAAGCACTGATCGTGTGTACTTCAACAAGAGCAACAGTTTCACAGAATGATCTTTGGTAACTTTACAAACAGGAGAATCAGTGACCAGATGTTAGTTTCAAATAAACAGATGGTTCCTTCATACAAACTTATCAATAGCAAGCAGATCACCCTATATGGCCAAAATGTAAAGCCGCACAGAGACTACTGTGGTGGTTTGTCATGTACCAAAAAAATAGGGTATTTCACATAGAATCAATATAATAGAATCAAGATTTGGGCCTACAATGCTGCTGGGTCAGCAACTTCTGGACAAGCCCCCACGTGAAAGAGTTTCCCGCCCCTCCACTTCGGTCACCCTTGCTGTCACAAATGACTCCAAGACCCTCTTGTGCATCCTTCAAGTGCAGTTTATTTACAGTGCACAGTCCCACCACCTTCTTAACACATACAGTTTAGCTAGCTGCCTTAGGAACTTCAGCAGTCAGGCACGTAAAGCCTGTACTCCCCTTCAACTCCCTGGTGTCTTCTTCCTTACTTCCCTCACCTGGGCCTGTTTATAGCCCCTGGTTCATTGGGTGCGTATCTGTTTCCCTTGCCCCAATCAGGTGCAGGTGTTCCTATCCAGCTCCAGTCTACCTTGCTCAGTTGGGAATAGTGTGACAGAGAGCTGGCTAAGGGGTTTGCATTTCAACCAAAGATGAATTTAATGTGTCCTGTGTATTTAAATACAAATACAAATAGATATAGCAAATACTTATTGTGCCAAATATATTAATCTAAATCTCTTTGAATATAAGAACAGAGTTTTATTCAACCATTCTGCAAATAGGGATAATCTGCCTAAACATATAAAAGAGAAAAGAATATGCCATAAAATTTTTCAATAGCCATTTTGATCTAAGGGAATTCTATAATGATATTCGTATGGCAGCTAAGCAAATTATTTGTTACACATTGGTTATTCAACATACTTCATTTTTTTTTCATATCAAAGTTTTGATTTTCATAGATCATTCCTAAAATCATTCCTAAAATAATTTGTACCAGAAACTCTCAGGGTCCAATACTCAGCTAGGAGAAGCCATTCAGTGAACTACATCTAGATACATCCGCTCAGATCTGGTGCTATATCTCCAATGGTTCCATGTCAATTTACACCAGCCAAGAATCTTGCTTATTGACTATAGTGAAGCTAAACCAATTAATACCAGCTGGCACTGTTGACTTAATTGTAGAATCTTGCCCTTTGGTCTGTAACTCTTTTGTTAGCAAAGCTTTTCATGAGTGTGCAGTATGTGATCTCTATGATGGGATACATTTTTCACATGGCATATACATCTGTTTTCCACTACATTGTGGTGTGATTTCTATTTGAAATGATAATTCAGACATAAATTATGTATTTATTTTCTACCCTGAGAGCAGGAATCTGCTCATCAGTCTCTTGATGGCCTTCTTCATTTCACTCTTTCTCAGCATGTAGATCATGGGATTCAGCATCAGGATGATTACAGTGTAAATGATGGTGACAACCTTGTCCTGGGTGAATTTATTGAAGGGTGGAGTGTAGACAAAGATGCAGGGTATGAAAATGAAAATCACGGCCGTGACCTGGGCTCTGCAAGTGGACACAGCCTTGCACTTCCCATCCGTGATATGGGTCCTGATCTTGACTAAGAGGATGCTGTATGAACTGGGCAGAATGATAAATAATATGATGAGAAGCATGCCACCACTGAAGTCCATCTGCAGCTCGACTCGGTGGTATCAGTGTAGGCCAGCTTGATGGCTTGTGGGACATCACAATAAAAATTGTCCAGGACATTGGGACTACATAACAGTAGCTGGAGGATCAGTCCAATCTGAACAGAAGAATGAGCCAATCCACCCAGCCATGCCAGTGCCACTAGCACCACACACATGCTCGGGTTCATGACTGTCAAGTGTCTTAGTGGCTTATAGATAACCATGTACTGATCAACCTCCATCTCCAGAAGGAAGAAGACCATAGCACCGGCAATGAAGTGGAAGAAGAACATCTGGAGGATGCACTCATTGAAGGAGATCATTTTGCACTGGAAGAGGAGATTCAACAACAATTTGGGAGCATTGACTGAGGAGTCACTGATGTCTCGGAAAGCCAAGTTGGCCAGCTGGGAGTTCATGGGGGGTGGAGTGGGTGTTCAGTGATCACATGGGCCCTAGAGGTTTGGAAATCCAGAGGGTCTCAAATATGGGAGAAGCAAACCAGTGTCAGGAGTATAACAAAGTTTCATCAGAAAATGCAAGTACAGCATAGATTCATCAGAAAATGCCCATTCCTCACATTTGAAATGTCTTGTAAAAAACTGTTCAGTTTTGAGGAAATTTTGTTGAGGAAAGGTTTTGATAGACTCTTTTTGGTTGGGGGCAACCCCACCAAGGGTGTCTTAGGGTTTCCAGACACCCTGTCATGTATCTGGGAGCCTGGAGGTCCAGGGTCAATGAATCCTGGACAGCCCTGCCATGAGGAGTTTCTTTGGCCACAGACGCAGGTCTTCTAGGTTCCTGGGGCACAAGTTTTAAGCCAGCTGTCCTAGGAGTCTAGAAGTCCTAGGGTGGCTGGCAGACCACTCTGGAACCTCAGACCCTGGGATCCCAAGAAGCTGCTAACTAAAAATTGACTTTCTTCTTAGCTCCAATTCCGCTGACAGACAGAAAAGTCAATTTCAGTGATTAACTGCCAACATGTGGAGCATATTTCATTTCAGAAACACCATGTGTCAGCATTTCCCAAACTCTATATTTTCAGATTGACCGTTCTGGATTGATTGAGTGGTCAGTGAAGACCCACTCAGTCGATCTAGAGGTCAATGCTGTAATACAACTCCCTCAAGTGTCAACGGAACATGGTTCCCATCAGCGCACTGCAGTGAAGACGCCATGCAGAAAGGAAGCACAACAGTCAATGGGAGTTACTCAAGCAACTCTGCGTAACACGTCGACTGCTGCCAAATCCTCAAGAAAGTGATGACCAGGGCAAAGAAAGAAATCTAGAAAGAAAGAAAGAAAGCTGGGCCATCCAACTCAATAAAAAGCTGAAGATCAGTTACAGCAACACTGAATTCTTCCAAAGTTGTATCCCTAATGGGAATGAACCATTACTTAACCATAATAAATTACACTGTTGCCATGAATCCCATGGGGAAAAGAGAGGTGTCAAAGTGCAGCCAGCAAAGGAACTTTAGATTATTCTATGGCTCAGGTTCATACACCAGGAAAAAGAAAAGAAAATAGATTTGAAGCAGTGTAATGAGCGAGAACTGAGAGCTGGTGTAAATTGACTGTAGCTCTGTGGAAGACAATGGGCCAGGTCCCCAGTTTTGTGAATGGATATAGCTCCATTAAAGTCAATGTAGCCAGATACCCTGCACGGGTAAATCAAGGGAACTCTATTGATATCAAAAGTTCAGACTCCTAGCTTGTGAATCAGCCGCAGTGCCTTTGAAATCAGAGAGCCAGATCCCCCAATGACATAAAAAGGCCTGCCTACTCTGAAAGCCAAGGGAACTGTATCAATTTACATCAACTCAGGACTTGGCCCTTAGTTTTTAGTGTTTGTTTCTGGGTGCCACTTAGTGACCTGCTTCAAACTCCCAGGGCAGCCTGCGCTGTGGGCTCCTCTGGTGTCTGCATCCCAAGAACTGCTGATGGCATGCAGGAGAAAAAATTCTTGCTCCCATAAAGGTAATTATGTGGAGTTAATGAAGGAACCAGCTATTCCACACCAGCTGAGATTCTGGTGTCCCTAGGCACTGAGCTATTTTAGGTCACATGTCTGTCCTACAAATATATCTTTTATTCTGCAAACACCTTAGGACATGCTTTGGGCCTCAGCCCCGCCTTGTGTTTTGCCAAGGGTTCTTCCAGGGATGCTGTCATTGTGTGAGACCAGGGCAGGTGCTCTTCCCCCTCTGTGGGGTTAGGATCAGTTAGGGCAGGTTGTCAGGGTTGTTTTCTCCTAAGGTGAAATCAGAGCAGGGCTCACAGCCCTGGAGACAGATTCAGTTATTTAACCCTAGAGCAGGGACATCCTAGGCCAGGGGTGGGCAAACTTTTTGGCCTGACGGCCACATCTAGGTATGAAATTGTATGGTGGGCCATGTGGTGGGAGAGGGGGGTGGGGGCGCTGGGAGGGGGAGCAGCTGCCATGCTCCAGCCAGGGTGCTGCTGGGCCCATAGGGTGGTGCTGCTGGGCTCATATGGTGGGAGAGGGATGGGAGGGTTGAGTGGGGGGCGTGGCCACTGTGCTCCAGCCAGGGTGCTGCTGGTCCCATGTGGTGGGAGAAGGGAGGGGGGAATGGGTGGGACTGGGAGAGGGAACGGCACTGCGCTCTGGCCAGGCCCAGCTGGAGGTCCTGATGAAAAGCTCAAATGGGTCATATATGGCCCGCGGGCCGTAGTTTGCCCACCCCTGTCCTAGGCTGTGACACTGTCAGATGCCTGCACCAGCCAGGCTCAGCTCTAGAGGCAGGAGGTGTGTCAGTCCCTCCTCCCATTTAGTCCTTCACCTCTCTGCCAAGGATGCCAAAGGAGGAGAGCAGGGAGCGCCCATCTGTGCAGTGAATCCCAGTCTGCTAAGAACTACGGAGAGACCCAACAACTCAGCAAACCCAACAACCCAGGGAAGGGACAGGGAAACAACTGGTGGATAATGCAGTGATGGAAGCATGATAGATTAATGACCAATGACTGCCCGCACTGGAGGATGAAATGCATTGCAATTTGGGGAAAATTCCACAAAGACTAATGCAGTAAGTTTGCTCTTTCAATTATATATTTTAGGATATTAATATACGGGGCAAATTGAAGAACATAAATAAAAATAATGAAAAAAAATATTTTCAAGTAACAACTGCAGAAAACTGAACATTTTCAGCCTGCCTCTCTTCCCCAGATGGGGGCTCTCAGTTTTCCTCCATTTACAAATGGATGATGATGATGATTCTGACAGCTGAGAATTTCTATGAAAATCTCTTTACTTTGAAGCCCAATTTCCCTTTGCAAACAATTTAAGAAGAACATTTCTGACCACTCCCAATTGGAAATGCAGCTTTCCGCAGGAGCAGGGACACTGATATTATCCAACAATACCATAATCTCAAACCATTCATTCTTTTACATTCACTTTTATTGCTGTAAAAGAAGGATAGCGGAAGAATGACAAAACTACCAAAGCAGCAAAGCTGATGGCTGAGAAAATTATTTTACACAGGCTAGCACTATTCACCCTGGCCAAGGACATTAAGGGGTGCATCTATATTGCAAATCGGAGCACCCGGTTTAGGTGGAGAGAGGTGCAATATCTGTGTACAAGCTAAACACTAGCTTCTAGCCCACCATTATACAGACATGGGGGTGGAGATGGAATCGGTGCCATCAATCAGTGTATAACCAGGTAGCAGGTCAGAAGAGTTGACAGACAAGCTGAGACTTAGGATGCTGAGTGAGTCAATGTTGTAGTTCCCTGGGAAGTAGGAATCAGGATGTGCTAATCTTTCAGTATTTTTGTGTCATGTTGAAATTATTAGCCTATTGTTCAACAGCACCGAGGGACCATCTTCGTTATATTGCACTTGGGCTGTGTTTTGTTCCATTCTTTAATGCATTTGATCAAGTGACACCTTGGGCCAGATCCCCAAATGGTGTAAACTGATGCATCCCATTGACTTTAAGGGACCTATGCCAATTCACACTCATGCAATAACATTCAGCACCCTTTGTCAATGGAAGTGACACAGTCTGATAGAGGGGAGTCAGGGTCAATCCTCTGTCATGCTAATCATTACCATTGTCCTTGTCCTTCCCTCCTCAGGCATCACACACTGTACTGAGAAAATGTCCAATCAAAGCACTGTGACCGAGTTCCTTCTCCTGGGATTCTCCGACGTTCGGGAGCTTCAGATTTTGCACTTTGTTATATTTCTAGTGGTTTACCTGGCAGCTCTGGTGGGGAATCTTCTTGTCATCGCAGCTGTAGCCCTCGACCACCACCTTCACACCCCCATGTACTTCTTCCTGATGAATCTGTCCATCCTAGATGTTGGCTCTATCTCTGTCACCATCCCCAAATCCATGGTCAACTCCCTCATGAACACCAGATCAATTTCTTATTCTGGATGCGTCACCCAAGTCTTTCTCTTCTTGTTCCTTCTTTCCTCAGATCTTGCCTTACTGACCGTCATGGCGTACGACCGATATATCGCCATCTGCCATCCACTACACTATGAGACAGTGATGAGCAGGGGAGTTTGTGTCCAAATGGCAGCCAGTGCCTGGATCAGTGGTATTATCTACTCAGCACTGCACACTGGAAACACGTTTGCATTAACCTTCTGTGGAGATAACACAGTGGATCAGTACTTTTGTGAAATCCCCCAGCTCCTGAAACTCATCTGCTCTGACTCGTACCTCAGTGAAGCTGGGTTTATTGTATTTGGTGTATGTATAGGTCTAGGTTGTTTCATTTTTTTAATTGTGTCATATATTCAGATCTTCAAAACAGTGCTGAGAATCCCCTCTGAGCTGGGCCGGCATAAAGCCTTTTCCACCTGTCTGCCTCACCTCATTGTAGTCACCATGTTTCTTTCTATTTCCTCCTTTGCCTACCTGAAACCCACCTCCAGCTCAACCTCAGGTCTGGACCTTTTGGTAGCTGTTCTCTATTCCATGGTGCCTCCAGTCACGAACCCCATTATCTATAGCATGAGGAATAAAGAGATAAAAAATGCAGTGAAGAAGTTGATTGGGTGGAAATTATTCACCAAGAATAAAAGGACTATCTTTCTTCCTCAGCCATGATCGCTGTCTGTGTTTATTTATAAACATAATCAGCTGATGAAAATATTGCTACCATGAGAACACAGCCAGCAATCCATTTATGCAATAGTAAAAATCCACACGTAGAGCACTGTTATTGTTGAATTACACACGTAGGAAAATATCAGAATCTTGGTATTGTAGGAGTTATGCTGCCATCAGCACCGCAATAGTTATGCACTTTGCATCTTAAATGCATAGTCATAGCTAAGCTTCTGATGGACTTCATGGATTCTTGGGGTTGGGGTTCATGGTTGTTGGGATTATTTTTTCTGAATTGTCTGTGTTTCTTGTTTTGTTTTATTGATTGTTAGCTTGATTTGCTTCTTTCTCCCAGGTGTTCACCCTAGTGGAAAAAAAAACACAGGCTATCTTTCTATCTTAAAGATCTATAAGGTCCTCATCACCGCGTTGTCTTAACACATTGCCCATAAAATCAATATCCTTTAGAAAGTCCATGGCGGAATTCGTGGAGTAAAATGTGTACTTCAGTTGTGAAAATTTTGGTTTGTTTGATTATATTCTTGGCCTTTTCCTTTTTTCAATTTATTAACTGGCTGACATGTCTCTTTACTCTCTATTTTTTTTGAGGGGTGGGAATTTCCAAGTGTGCTGTATTTTTTTATTAGATGGTGGTGTCTTTTTTTGTTCTCTATTGATGCGTCAATGTGATTGCCTCTTTAATGGCATTCTCAAAGAAAGGTGAAGGTTTATTTCAAAGAGTGTTGAACAGTGTTGGACATGAATCCAGGGATGCTTTTCTTTCTTTCTATCTATCTATCTATCTATCTATCTATCTATCTATCTATCTATCTATCTATCTAT